>JAOBAT010122231.1:0-13318 GCA_026413305.1 Hydrozoanthus tunicans
CCCCCCCCCCCCCCCCCTTCCCCCACCATCAACTGGTCCGTCCCTTAGGCGTTTTCATGACTTACCACAATTTTTCCGCTTTCTTTGGAGCGTTGAAGGGTTGCACCAAGCCATTGACCAGATTTCTCCTCCTCTTTAACAAGCGGGTGATCAAAGGATAGCCTTGTTTTTTTTTCAGCTTTTTCATCGAAATGAAATAGAAGTTGCCGTTAAAAACATAATATGAAAAACAAAACCGAATAAGGTTAGTATATTTTTTGGAACTGATAAAATTAACGTAACAATTATTTTCCGAAGGCGAAGTGAATATCTTGTGAATAGGCGATGGGGTAATTCATCCCCCAGACATTTGACGAGTCAGAGGTGAATAATTATTTAAGTAAAATTACTCAGGTGATTATCAGAGAAAAAAAAAATAGCCATTACCACTTATCCAAAAGAGGACAAAAAAATGGCGTCTATATTTACCTGCGTTTTGGAAAGTAAACATGAAAGTAAACAAAAAAGAACCCTTATACACCAAAAAGTGGGGCTGCCTGGTTAATACTAAAACAATTATCATGCTCCTCAGTGGGGGACTAGTGCAAGATAGAATTAACAATTAGACAACCAGGTGGAATTTTCTATGAGTCAAAGTCATTTGAATAATGTAATGAGAAACTCGAGGAAATTGCCAATTATACAAACGAGACACAACTGTAAAAGAACACGTGGTCCCTCAGTGGCACTTCTTACAAACTGCCAGGACGTTGGTTAGAGTTGCCGACCCTCCCACCCACCCACGAGCAAGCGGGATTCACGCCACAAACTACAACGCCTCCCTGGCTTAAAGGGGCTTGTCCAAGGTTTGAGTAACCTGCGTAGCGGCGGTTTTTTAGGAGGGGGAACAGGAAAACCGTGATTTTGAAATAACGGTCGCCATGTTGGAAAGCGCGAAACACCTCCTCCTCTCCCTTGCCTTCTCATTTTCCCCTCCCCTTCCCCTCCCTCTCGCCTTCTCATTTTCTACTCTCCCCAGTTTCTCCTTGTTTCGCGGTTTCCAACATGGCGACCGTTATTTCGAAATCACGGTTTTCCTGTTCCCCCTCCTAAAAAACCGCCGCTACGCAGGTTATCCGATCCCTATACCTCATTAATAACAATGACAAGGGTGGAATATTATACTATTTAGATTCAAAGAAGACGACAACGAGTTGTTTTACTGTTTTAGTATTCAAGAATCAGCCACTGTTTTTTGTTTGAAAACATAAATAGCTTCGTTACTCATTGTCTAACTTTTAAAAAGACAGTAAGCAGGTTAACCAATCTGATTGCAGCGTTGGTAATAGTATAGACCCGGTGCAGAAAAGTGGTCGGCGATTTAAAAAATTTTTTTCTTTAGCACAACTAACTTCGTTTCGCGTAACATATTATTGCAATCCCGTGTTTTAGCAAACGTGCGTACTGAGAAGAAGTTTTAAAAGACGTCCTTTGGCGAACGTTCTACTATGCGTGCGCCTTTATTTGCTGTATACCACGTTCGTCACAACACGAGGGGAGTTGGCGGCGACCCGCTTGCTATCCAGGGGAAAATTTCAGCTTTATTTTTTAGGGTAATTTCAAAATCGATAGGTATTTTAAGGGTGGAAAATTTTTATCCCTCGGTATTTTTCAGGGTATTTTTGGGACTTTTTCGACGGTCATTTCTACCCTTTTGACCCCGGAATACCCCCCTTCCCCCGGAATGTCGTCATGTTTTGCTATGTAGGTGTGAAGCTAAGTCAAATGTAGAAGATCCTTAGTTAGAAAGCTGTAATTGGTTGTTATGCGTCTCTATATATAGAATATAAAGATTATTCTACTTTCCGAACTTTACTTACCTGTAGTGTCAATTCTTGTATCCTGGCACTGCGACCACCCCGAGCCTTTAGCAAAGCAGTTGTATACGGCACCATATTTTTCACGAATTTGACCCCCAAACAAAGAGGCGTTAGCAAGTGGAGCTCCAACCAAAATCCTAATAGGACGCAAGGAACTTGGCATGAGAAAATATACAGACATATTGAATGCACATTTACAAGACTTTCAGTCCAAAATTTGACTGCTTTTAACACCATCTAACTTTCTCTAAATGACTGGTCCGACGGGCCATTTTTCAAATGGAACATACAAGTTCTCAGACTCATAACTGGTTCTGGCCAGAATGGCTCTGCTCGTGGATCAGCGCAGTTCAGTTCTCCCGCTCCGGTCGGCTAAAGCGCGGGAAAATGTATGCGCGCCTTCTTTTTTGCTGCATGCTATGCGCCTGCCTCGATTTAATAGCTTGTTTCTGATTGGTCCTGCCGGGACCTTTACATTTAACTTTTCGGTCGGCCGGACTGGTCAAATCCACCAAACCATCTAAAGTGTACTCCTTGCAGTATGTAAAAATTACAAGTACAACTCTTAGACGCTTTTTTTCAGACGTCAAACTCAATTTGGGACTAAAAATAATCACGATGTTACAAATATGCTATGGTATGATAATGCAAAACATAATACACAAAAATACAAAAAAAAATAATAAAAAGACCAACATTCGAGTGACACAAAAAATTTTTGCCCCAGAAACAATTGCTTTTCCTTGCAACTAATTAAAATTTCACCGATCTGCAACCTTCATCACGTACGCTTCTCTTCTACATCTTTTTCTGAAACTAAAATTTTTAGCGGCTCGCAATAAACGTTTTTTTGGGCTGTTTTTAGTTTTCACTCCACTTCCCAGCCGAAGAACACGCCACTAATACTCGCTGCGAGCCTGCCTGCCTATTCCTTTTAAAGCTATCTTTCGCTTTTTTTCTGGCCATGGGTTAACTGCAAATTGATTTTAAGATCTTGTGACGAGAAGTGGAGTGGTCTTAAGTGACACGATCTGTCAGTAACCACTTTGAGCGATAGAAAAATATATTGCTTTACCACTTACCATAAAAATAACAAAAAAACTTCCGCAGTTTTCTTCTATCAGAAAAATTTGAACTTTTGAATGTTCCTGGATACATAAAAACTTTTGGTGCAAGAATTTGCCCTTTTTGACCAACGACTGATAGATAAGTCTGAAGCCAAGTGATTTTAAAAACACGAAGACATAGTGTCAGAATTTTGAATTTGACCCAAAAAGCACCCAGATCGAGTTGGCGAAAAAAAATCGAAATCACGTAAATTTGCTAATTTGCATGGTTCACTAATGGAGTCGCTTGAAGCAATTAGCGTCAACTTTACTACGCATTGGAAATCAGAACATAAAAACAGCGCTTGAAGCTTCGAGATAAACAGTGAATTTTAACACTGATTAAGCTTACAAGACGATTATTTTGTAAAAGCCTTCCTTTTGTCTCACTGAGGCTCACGGAATCATTTTTTTTGTTTTTTCAACGCACCACCTATCTAGAAAATGCATAAATTTTCAAGTTTCTTTTATAAGATGCAAATGTCTTTTCTATAGCTGTCTGTGTTCTTAATCTTTTTCAAGAAGCATATGAAATAAACGGGTTCTCGGTTTATCTTTTCTGACAGAGACTAAAATTATTGCCAAAATATACTAATCACAAGCCAATCCCGTGTCGGGAATGTCCATCCTTGAAACTATTGAAATGTTATTAACGTCTCTGTGAATGAAGCCTAGCCTCTGTAGACACCTTGTTATCATCGAACGACCGCGATGCGCCGTAGATACGACCATATGATTGTGATGTAATTAGCCATGTATTTTATGATTGTTGATAAACACGGTGTTATAATTTTGAGCGGCGTGCCGGATTTCTATTAAAGCGAACAAATTGAACTTACACAACCGAAACACTGAGTCAAAGCAAGAAACTTTGATCATGAAAGACAATTAACAGAAACTGTATTTTGACATCTGGATAACACACAATCATTTTCTATTTAAAAAAAAATGTTTTCATAAAGGAAAAGTAGCCAAAATTTCCAGGATAAACTCTGTAGCTGTAACAGTCGCTGGAGAATAAATGTCTTTGGTTTTTCAGCATTTGTTAATTAAGCTGTTTAGAAATTAACAAAGGAACTATATCCGGTGCCATTTTATTCAAATTAGGAACAGACGTATGCCACAAAAGTGACTTATCGCTCGCTTGGTTAAATTGTCGCGTATGGCAAATGTTATATGAGTTGAAAAACAAGATACCGGATATAAAAATTGGAGCATATGGCGGTAAACATATTGCAAACAAATATAAACAAGTTAAACGAACCTTACATTTGTTTTCTATATGTATTATGTTGATCATTAACTTACTTCAGAATGGCGGTTAACAAGCGAAGTACAAGAACTGTGATGCGGCTAAAAACTGACGCGAAGGCGCCATAGCGCGCGAAGGATTTTTTTAGGAGTTGTATTGGGACAAATTTTACTTAATTCTACAAAACGAGAGTAAAGCTAAAACGCAAAACAAAGCATGACTATTTACTCTTCACTCGTTACTTACGATTTCAGGCTGCCATGAGAATGTAGAGCCACAGTGTAGCCAAAGTACGCCGGACTTCCAGCTGGTGTTGGCTTCTGGTATATGAACGGCGACTTTATGTCTACATTAAAGCAAGATACTTTCCAAACAAACAACAAAGATGCTAAGACCTTCAAGCTGGCGCTGAACGAAAGGACGACCATTGTTACGATGTAGTAGTTCTACAGCATCACTCTACCACTCACTTCTTGTCTAGTGTCCTGAGAAACAATGGTTTAGTGTAAGATTGCAGTCATTAAAGGGCTAATTAGTCATGCCAACGCTGAGGTCAAATTTCTAATTTTTTTTTACCTGGACGACCGCCGGAAAACCTACCGAAGTCACGCGCTAACGTTTGGCTTAAATGATTCGTCATAAGCCTTACCTGTTTCTTGTATATAATTTTCATCTAATTTACCTAATCAAGTCCTTGCATTGTTAGTGACATGTTGAGTATTGAGAAATGCAGTGGTAGGCGAGCATTTCAGCCATTTCAGAGGAGGGGAAACCGGCGTGAAGGAAAACGAAAATATCGTTAGAATGCATTGCTATTGTCACCTAATTAACTGGGTTTCCCGCTAAAACCATTCAGCAAATCGCAAATCATTTCTCTTTTTGACAATCCTAACGACCGGCCAGACCAAGGTCGGGTTTCCTCCTCGTTACACCAGCCGTGAACGTTACGGTTTGGCAGGGAAAAAAGTGAGACCGTTTGTAGGTACAGTCCAGTTATGGCAAAAGAATATTTCAAGAAATTGGTTTTCCAAAGAAACCGAGCTTTGGAAACGAGATTCAATGACATTCGAATATAGAATAACAAGCATGAAGTATGCGAATTTCGTGATTATTTCCGCACAAATGGTTTTCATTCTTTTGCCATAAAAAGCCATACAACCAACGACCTTTTAAACCTTTTCACACTAACTACGACACGGCTCTATCAAATAACAAGACCACAGTCTGAGCTACTGCCTGAGTACTGGTGTCAAAACCTTATTCTCTGATAATTATTATAAGAATAATTATTTAATGCAAACCCTCACTATATATCTTTGTAGAAGACACTATCAGTATATATAGTAATCCAGCTTCTTCAGTTTTACAGTACTTCTACGTGACGAAAACCAAACACTTTTGGCTTTCTCAAACTACGTTTGTTTACATTTATTTTCGTGGTATTCAGTAAATGTGTTGAATTGTAATGTTTATTAAATCATTATTAAAGTTATGAATAAGATTGGAGAACTTAAACAAACCTGTTGCTAGATAAAGAAATAATACGATAAATCTTGTTTTAAGTTTAATAGTAAAAAGTGTTAGCTTGCTGATAGGAAGTGAAATGCGGCGAGCTGAATTTTTCCGCATTAACTGTAAATATGCTTTGTACTAGTTCACTGTAGTGATCAAAACTATCTAGCGCGCGAAAGCCCATGTGCTTTTATGAGCCTTCAGCCCAGAAGCTCCATTACTGCACATTGGGCATATGATTTGGTTTGGTTGCCTTTTTGGGTGACTTAACAACATCTGTCATCATAAACAAACCGTCGTACTCGATCAGGTAAATAAGTCAACGACAAAGTTTTTCTGTAACGGGATAGGTTTTATCTTCGAAATATTTTAGGCACAAGGCCGATCTCCTTCTCCCGGGGGGGGGGTATCTTTTAGGGTTGAAAAAACCCCAAGCTGTTACTGGTATCTTTTAGGGTTGAAAAACCCTAAGCTGTTACTCTGCTTGCAGTCCCGTGTTTTAGCAAACGTGCATACTGATAAGAAGTTAAAAAAAGTCCTTTGCCGAATGTTCTGTTGCGTGCGCGTGCGCGCCTTTATTCACTGCACATCATGTCTCATGAGGAACTTTTTCGTCGCCGAGTCCGCTAGCTATCAAGGAAAAATTGGTATTTTTTAGGGTAATTTTAAAACCGAGAGGTATTTTTTGGGGGGAAATTTTTTATCCCTTGGTCGGTATTTTTTAGGGTATTTTTTGGACTTTTCCAACGGTCATCCCTACTCTTTTGACCCCGGAGTAACCCCCCCGGCTCCTTCTATCAGTTTCTGATAGTACGATTACGTGGATTATCCACAGCGAAACATGACACGAATTTGCATTTTATCAATGCTGAAACGTCGTTAAAATGACTGATTGCATTGATGAGTACTTCAAGTAATATTTAAATTATCGTTTGACATAACAAATTCGTTAATAAAACCTACCTCGAAAAATAGTACAAACTTCAAACCTCTCGGACTAACCATTTGTGTTCCGTGTTCAATAATGATATTCATTGCTCGGCAGCCGGCCAGCCAGCCAAACCAGGGGAGTAAGAATTTTTTCCACCTGACTAATAATTATTTATCTTTGTATTCGTTTATTCATCCTTTCATTAATTAATTCATTCGTTCATTTATTCCTTCGTTCATTTACTCATTCCTTCATTCGTTCATTTACTCATTCATTCATTCGTCGTTCGTTCATCTTATCATTAAATCAATCTATTTATTTAAACATTTTAAAAAATTATTCTTTCTTACTTTCCTTCTTTCCTTTTTTTTTCAGTTTCTTTCTTCCTTCCTTCCTTTGGCTTTCTTACAGTAGTACTAAAAAAGTACGCGGAAACTTGTACTATTAAAAGTTTGTCATTCATGTTGCGAGTTCAGATGTCACAGGTTTATAGATCAACAAAAGATTTATGACACATCTCACAACAGTTCCTTTGTTGCCGGCTGGGCATTTGGTCGAAAGCTACGTCTAGGAAATCCGATTTGGACCCAATACCCTGAATATATCTTCAACATTTTATTTATTTGAAGGCTTAACTTTCTTTTCTTAACATTTCAACAACGAGCATTTGACATAGGACTATAAATAATATACTTCAAGCACGTGCGGGCTATATTTGTTTATGAACTAATATGGGAAAACTCGAATAGCTGCATAAAAATAGATACATTAGGTGTTTTTAGCATTAAGGCTGCATTTTATAATAGTTATTGAATTTATTCGGTCCTCTTCGAGCTGACTAAAAGTGTAAGGACAAAGATAATACAGTTCTCAAAAAATTTATCGACAAGCTAGTTAAGT
This sequence comes from Hydrozoanthus tunicans, assembly GCA_026413305.1. Lineage (NCBI taxonomy): Eukaryota > Metazoa > Cnidaria > Anthozoa > Zoantharia > Hydrozoanthidae > Hydrozoanthus > Hydrozoanthus tunicans. The sequence goes on from JAOBAT010122231.1 coordinate 7,561, forward strand.
CCAATATATTAATTGTGTGTCATCTTGTGGCAGTATCATGAAATGGATAAAAATACATAAAAAACGTTTGTTGGTGTTTATAAAAAATACGCAAACGTTTTCGATCAATTTTGATCATGATCTTGGTATAAACATAAAGGGCGCTTTTCATATTTTAATAAACACCAAAAAAAGATTTTATATCTGTATTTTATCCATCAACGCAATAAGTTGATTAGCATATTAAAGTGCCATTTCATGTACGAATTTGCATAAAGCAATACAGACTGCGCTAAGCATAAAATACCTGTACTAAAAGCTTGATAATATGGTTCTCAGCAGCTAGAATACAAGTAGAACGATAAATATGTTTAAACGCATGTGGTACAAATGTTGCAGTACTACTACAGCAAAGTTTCAGCCAGTGTGGGCTGTCTTGTCAAGTTTCGTGTGACTACCTAAAAATTGAAATACGCGCCCAAATACGACGTGGACTATAAACATAAAACATCAATTGGACGGTTGTAACACATCGTTGATGCAAGCCTAAAAATTCGATACACTGAAACTTAATTCACTAGTAAAACTTCATTGTGTTAAAGAATATTTAACATATAGAGTAGGCAATTAACTCGTAAGCATACATTTTTAAGAGAAATGAGTCACAACAATTAAAAGACGGAGTTATAATTCCAGTACATTGCAACTTAAACAGGGTCCGTTAATCAATGAAATAAAAGGATTATAAACTGGATGAAACAGAATCAAAGAACTTACGCGTGCCAACAAACTGCTTACTCTTCTTTAGTTTCTTTCTTTTTTGTCTGGAGCAGTGTTTCTCGGTGATAATCTCTCTCGGTAGAGCGAGTTTTACTTTAAAATATAAACAAATTGATCCTGTAACGACTTCAATTGATTTGCAGTAAAAGTACCCAGCAAACAGTGGCCCTCGAGACACTTTGTTTCTTAAAACGTAGACTCGAAAACAAGGTATAGTTGTATCAGCCGTTAAAACGCTTCAGTGGTCCCGTCAACGCTTGCGTTACTGAACTGAATTGAATATTTGGTAGTTCTCGTGCTCGCAAACTGGCAAGGCAGAAAGACTGTACGTGCTGCCACGAGTTTGATGTCGGAAACAGCTACCAAGCCTAGAAAGAAGGGTTCTTTGTTGTTAAACTTAAAATTCAGTGGGAGCAATGAAGTTCAAAAATCCTCAGCTTTTCCTTAATAGCTAAACAATACGAAGAGCGACGCGACAGTCAACGTTAACGCCCAGGAAGTAGGTCACATTCTATTAACCCGGTCTGCCCCTTAGCGATCATCAGACTCTAAAAACGCAAAATTATGACTAACGTGTGTCTTCCTTTTTTGACCAGTGTTAGAAGTCACATAGTCAGTGTAGCAATGGGCTGGACTCTTATGCAGGCTCTTTACTGTGCTTTTTACTGGTCCATTTTATAGAAACCAGCTACAGTTTCGATATTGACACATATAATATTAATAGGCATAAATTCAGAGTCTCTTTTGTGTCTTAATGAAAATTACTGAACAAGTGACAGCCGGTCAAACAAGTGTTACGCTCAAGTAACTTCGACCTTATGACAAATTAGCCTCTTTTCTGTCTAACAACAACCAGATTGAAAACCTACGTAGTTTGCTGTATCAATATTTTTTGGCAACGAAAACAGAAACTGCTTTAGGGTGCGTAAAGGAAAGGACATTTATGTTCCGAAACTAACGCAAACATTTATATATAAACGATACCATGATACAGTCGAATATCGGAATAATTAGTTTTTCTGTCCTAATATGGACTTTGTATAACTATAGTATTGGAGTTGCATCCGTTACTGGTATCCATCTTTGATAATATAAATATTTTCGTATGAACTCTTCTCTCTGTCAAACCTCACTACTTTTGTCTTTAAAAAAGAAGAGCATATTCTATGGTATAGCATGCGAAAGAAGATTTCGTGCAGAGGAGAAACTTTTTACGCCAAACGCCAAACCACACACGAAAGCAGTTCTTTGTGTCTGCCAATGTCAACGCTGAGTTAAGGATGCCCTCTTGGCTCGTTCTCTAGTGTTTGAAACATATATGCTATAAAAAGAGACCACTACGTTAACGTCGAAAATAGAATCCACCAAGCAATACAGCTGTGTTTTTGACCTTCTCATGAGTTGCTTTTGGGACTTAGTAACCTGGCCTGCTAGCATGTTAAGTTTAGCAAACGCACGGTCAGTGATTCTAACAGAAGACAAGACAAATATGCAAATTTTCACTTTATTACTAGTTGAGTTGGCCTTAGTATTTACAAATACTCGCATATACACAAGAATACCAACCATATTTGATGCCTTCTCTTTCCAGACAAAACACCTTCTTAAGACATACAATAAAGTAACGTAATAAATCATGATAAATAAATCTTTTTTACAGGGCTGCTTCAATACTGATTTCAAATGCTAGAACGATATCAGTCTTGGAACACATTCAAAATTCAAAACAAATGTCCTTCCTTTCTTTTATGTCGTTAGCGTAAAGAAACATTCAAGCAATCTTGTATATTGTTAGTCTGAACACGTTTATAAAATATTTTCACTTCTGTATTCCCGTAATCTTTTCTTCACATAACACCCTAGACTTTAGTACCACGTTTATACATGGTAAAGAAGCCCAAATATTAGGAAAAAAACTCTTTTGTATACATACAGATCTTGTTTTTCAAGATGAATAAGTGGATGAAAAAATTTAATTGTTTTACCATAGCGAATAGCTTTGAACACTCAGTTGAATATGTAAAAGAATTCACTCGCTAAAGCTAATCCGAAAACACGTGTTGTTAGCTTGCTTTAAGGAAATAAAGGCTTAGTTTAAAAAGTATTGTTATATACCTAGACTTTAGTTACTTAACAAACCGAGCACTGTGACTGGTTGATTCTTAGTCACGTGTTCCTGATCAAAGTCAAATGTCTCCCGACCAGGACACAGTTACGCAGTTGTTGCTCGCGCGCCGAATATATTACAATCGGCTATACAGTAAAGTCTAAATATATTACAAAGCACTTAATGTATAGTCCCTCGGTAAACAAGTCCAGATGTTTACCGGGACTCTCGGGAAAACAAACTTACTCTTTTATTGTTCAAAAATAAAACACAACAAGGCCAAGAAAACTGGTTCAACCAAGGCCTAGCTTTGGTAATTACATAAATTAGTCAGAATGTTCGCTAACTCTATTTATTATTTTTTATCTAAGTATTTAGTTCCTGAAGTTGAATTGACTTGGAGTATGCCTTGGATGTCGTGTCATTCAAGTCTCTCGCACATTTTCCTCTGCTATTAAACAAACCAGCGAGTTTTTACGTTTTTTCGCTAATTACATTTCTGGCCTATTATGGATCTTGTTGGGCGTCTGAGAGTAGAATCTTGTCTCTCTGAGTTGTATTGTGTGTAATTTGTAGTTTATAACAACATGAACAAGTTCATAGTTAAGTTGTCTTTAACTGACAGGCCCTCCACAGCAAAACTTATTCATTTCTCTGCCGGTACATACAACGCTTTTCTTTTACTTCTTGGCGAGTTCTTGGCTTTCCTGGTTCATCGGTTCCATTTCTTCCTCGTTGCCTGCGGCAGCTTTGATCTTTTTGCGTCTGAAAAACCCAACCTATAAGGAGAGCATACGTAAACACTTATGCTAAAGTACTTGCCACAATACGATGGAGGGGTGGGACGAGACATTGATTACAATATACGGGGGGGAGGGGGGGGAGGAGGCAGTATTGAAGGTGGATGTAATTTTAAAACTCCATCTTTTTAAAATGACAAGATCTATAAGTCTGGTTTTCTTTGCTCCTGGGGAGCTTGGAACAAAACACACTGGTGATCTATCTACCAACACTTAAATATATGGCTTAAATACATCCAAAGGTTATGGATTGGCAGCAGATCTAAATAAAATGCCAATTTGTTGAAACCACACATGACGTCATCGATTGAGATTTTTAAATGTGTTTTAAATGTCTCAAAAACCATGAAAGACTTAAACAAAGTTTCTTCACCGCTATTCCTCATTTAGCAAGGTTTATTCACTGAAGTAAAAACATTTTCCGCTTCATATACATTTTGAAAAACCTCTCAATGGTTCTGGAAATTTTTCAGTAAACTCCAAATCCACGATTACGCAAGAGATAACGACTCGCACATTTACCCATAATACCTAGCGCATTAACGTTTAAAACTGATGATAAAAACGCATATTCTGTGAACCTCGCAAAGTGTTGATTTGTTAGGATCAGTTTTAGCTCCAGTTTCTTTTACCGTTGTAAGGCTTGTAATGCATTGTGGTAAAATATACAGCCCCCATAATTTTTTTTACCATGTCAGTTATGTTTACAGATGGCCTTGTTGTACATACCTTCCACATGATAAAGACAATCAGGGCGAGTAAAAGTACGCCCCCGACCACCGCTGCCAGTATGTAGTACCAAGGAATACCTCTCTTTAATTGCACAACCTTAACAGGGTTCGCTCTTGTAAATACCTATAACGACAAAAACGAGAGGTGAAAGAGAAATAGGACACTGCACGGCTGCATTAATTTTTATTTCTCGTATTAACTTTCAAGCTAACAATTGAGAAAGTTAAACATAAATTTATTGTTGTGTTTATTTAATGTATTTTAAGAAATAAGACGCTGCATGTCTGTCTTGTTTTTTTTATTTCTTGTAAGTAAGTAAAAAAAGTAAGTAAGAAAATTAAACATAAACTTGTTGTTTTATTTGTTTTATGCATTTTTATCCAGTTTCGTTTTAATTTGCCTGAAGCGTCGACTACACGTATGCAGTGTTTTTGAATAGCCTGCGGGAAAGAAATGCACGTGAAACCAGGAAATGTACTAAACAAAGAATATTTGGCAGTGGTATTTTACTGATTAGATCTTCTTCGTTTTGAAACATAATGGTCTTGTTTGATGGCAATTTGTCAGTGCTATTTTTTTTAGTCATATCAGTCCTGAGATGTCCGAATTTTTTTCTTTTAAAAATGCTCTCTGATCTTATAAAATTAAGTTTCAATGTAACGTTACATTATAATTTGTTCTTAATCGTAATTTGGTCTTTTGCAAACCATAGAAATGATTGCTAATCAGTCCATTTCTCGTTTCTGTGTTATTGCTGTGTATTATACTACAGCTTCTGTTTTCCACAAAGTGCATATGTATTGATCTTTGTTAGAAGCTCAAGTTACTGACGTAATGCTTACCTTAACTTCGTTGTTTTTATCATTAACTTCAGTAACTTTGTTTGGGGCCTTTACCGTTGCTATGGTTACCAGGTCAACAGCTCCTGCTCCAGCCTAAAAAACATGAACAGTAAATTTGTGAGACAAGGTAGTTTCTTCCTTTGTCATAATGCTTATAGAACTAACTAAAATATATAAATGAAGCTGAAATTTAAAAAACCCAAAATGCGTATTTCAGTTTTTTTTTTCAGGTTTTCAAGGCTGTAAAGAACTTTGAAAAGAAAGAGAGAAGGGGGAGAGGAGGGGGCAGGGAGTGTTAGCTGTAAGCTTCCAGGGCGCAACTGCTTTCTAGGCTGCTCGAGCATGTTTAATTTACTCGGTAAAATATTTAAAGCATTTTTTTAAGCAATGTTTTGCATCTATGGCTCAAAATCTTATCGAACAAGTAATAAAACAACTGAGGGGGAGATCTGAGAACAGAAAACTGCTGCTCCGTCCTGCTTGGGGGGGGGGGGGGGGGGGGGGGGGGGGGGGGGGGG
>JAOBAT010122242.1:0-13317 GCA_026413305.1 Hydrozoanthus tunicans
CCTAAAGTGATGTTCAGTTCATTCGAAAATTAATTCGGCATTCTTCGTTATCACCCATAAACCACCACGATTTAGAGACGAAGTTAGTTTCTGGCTTTCTATAACAGCCTGGTTTTCCGATTTCCCTGCCTTTAGAATGGAGATTGCTTGCTCAATTTCTGGCGATATGTTATTCTTTGCCAGTTTCTTATAAAGTTTATGAAGAACATATCCTACTATATACTGTAGGCCAGCTTGTTCCTCTTCTGCCAACTTAGTGAGAGGGGCGCAAGTTTAAACATCGTTTTACTCTTTCTCTTTGCTGTACGCTAACAAACAGTCGGCAACTTTAGTAGAAATAAACGTTGCAGCATTCCTCGACAATCTCTCGAAATAATTTACAGCATTGGAAACAACCGTTGTGTAGAAGGAAGTATACAATTTTTCAGCGTTTCCCGATTTAACCAGACGTTTATAAATGCTTTGAATTTCGCTGAACTCTGCTGTAGAAGCTCGTAGACTGTTGTTGTAGGACTTTAATTCTTCTTTCATTGAAGTTTGCCGAATTTCATAACCAGTCCCCTCGATTAACTATGGATGGACGGTTAATGTACAGTGGTTCGTCGTCGAAAATGCTACCAAAACATACATAAGAATAACGGCCAACGATTCTAAGACAAGATTGTGCAACCACCGGAAATTGCTCAACATCAATAACAAGAATGAAACAAAACTTTCTAAATACATTTGGCAACTTAAGAACAACAATCGTGGTTTTAAAATCAAATGGAGAGTTATCAAACACATATCCGAAAACTCGAAATCTAAAACGTGCAAACAATGCCTGGAAGAAAAACTACTTTTAAAAGGGCGCTCATCAAATTCTCTTAACAAACGGTCTGATCTTTTCAACAAATTCCGGCTAGTACTGAACTTGATACTGTCTTGTAAAAACCGTCCGTTAAAATTCGAATGATAAAATCTAATCTATCAGTTGCCTGATGATCGCGAAAGCGTGAAACTCAGAGTAGCGACAGCTATACATTTGTCTCTTTTTGTTTGTTATATGCTCTACTATTGAAAGTGTTGAGCGCTCTTATTCTTCATGCCATCGTTGTATCAGTTTTTGATCATTTTTACATTATATATATGAAATACACGAGCTACTAGCTCATTCTTACTCCCACTAACTCTTAAGCCACGTTTTCGGTAGAATAGCTTAAGAGCTTCTACCTTCCAACTCCTGAGTTCTTCCAGCGTGTAGCAACGCTCTTCACTACTCATCTTGAAAATAGTCGGTTCCATGGCTACAGACACAGAAGGAATGTGCCAATTGTCTCAGTGAATAGGATATCTTACCATTAAAAGAATATCAGCTCGGAAGTAGACTTTAATTCTATGAAAATTTAGCTGGAAGCAAGATAAAAGCGATAAAAGATAAAAGTAATCCAATATGGCGGAAGCTGGAAGTTGATGCCCACTTTTCTGAGCCCGCGTACCCACAATGCTGTGCGGTCCAACAGGAAGTACAGAACTCCGAATGCATGTATACATCTGTGCTAAAATCAACATTTTAGTCCTCCCTATCACTTTCTGAACTGATGCGGACAGGCGAGGCTTCCCCAGAGTTTTTTCTTCATCCGAGATTGTTCTTTTGGAACTAAATTTTCCATCTAAATAAGAGAGCACATAGAGTAGCATCAGCCCTTTTTATGCACATTGTTATCATGATTAAGTTATACATGAAGTACTTGAGTTAGGCCTATATTACTAGACATGGCTGACTCTTTGCATGTGTGACTTGCAAAAACAATTTCGAGTAAATTTTATTATTGCTGAAGTGTATGCAGCAAAAGAAAACAAAAGAAATTAAAATTGTGTACCTCTGAGTCGCCAGCTTTAATCAAAACATCATCGTCACCACAGTCAACATTACTATCATCATCTGACACATCATTAATAATAATAACAACATCTGAGTCATTATCCAATAGCGGATTCGCACCTTCATCCACATCCATTTTGATAGTACAGGAGACAAGCAACAATGGTGAGAGTTAATGTATTCCTGATCCTTTCCAGTGTATGATTCTAAACAGGAAACTCAAGAAACGTTTTGTGCGGTGCTGTAAACATTACAAATATTTCAGGACACGACACGCTATAAAACATCATAATCCAAAATAGAATTTCTTCATTAAAAACACTTTTTAAACTTGGGACTGCTTCTTATCGTAAGAAAAGATACGAATTGAACTTAGATTATTTAGTCAAAAACCAAGCGTTGAACAAAGTTGAAATTCTCACAACTTGTCAACAAAGTCTGCAAAGTTAGTTCAAGGCCATTATTCAGTTAAATGTTTACTCTAACCAGTCGAGTTTATGTAAATTTGGACGTAAATAATAAAATAAATAAACGCGATAGAGATAAAAGGCTATTTCAATTTGTTGTAAGTAATGAAATGGGCAGAAAGATTTTGTATGCTCCCCCCAAATTAAATAAACAAATAAACACGATAGAGATAAAAAGCTATTTTCAATTCGTTGTAAGTAATGAAATCGACAGAAAGGTTTAGTATGCTCCCCCTCCCAAAAAAAAACAACAAAAACTCCCTCGGCACATCTCATTCTGGATCTGACACTGAATTGAATAATTGTAATAGTACCTTTCCACGATCTTTGTCGTGGTATTCGTGTACCACTTCCTCCAGGCTGACCTGTACATTGGTCGTGACTAAAATTGATGCATGAAATGTTAGAACTTGTGCCACTTGATTTACACATTTGAAAAGACAGTAACACAGTATTTCCTACAATGGATTGGCTTCTCGTTACAACGTTTGACGAGTCGATTTGAAGCACTATACGTGAACAACTTGCTGTTGTGATTCACTCACCTTCTTTGTTTTTGGAACATAGTCCTTTACCCCCGCGAGGTAAATTGCCCGAACAAAGGCAACTAACTCCGTCGGATAAACGAGGGACGCCCCATCGCGGATCTAGCGTTCTCTCTAAAAATATAACAAACACAACATTTGAACGTTTTTCATTTCAGCAGTCCTAGCTTCATTAATTTAGAAAGGAAAACAGTGGAAAGATAACTTACCGACAGAAAACTGAATAGTTCCCTGTATATATGTGCGGCAACTCTTATCTTCTGCTTCTGACAAATACTCCTTGGCCCCAAGAACCAAAGAAAGTAAACTTTCCGGAACCGCTTCGCTGAAAACAAGAACAGCAGTATTTATAAGCTACATCGCAATTTCAACAAATAGGTAATTGGAAGCTGTTGAGTATAAAAAGTTCATAGAAAACTCGAAGTACTTCTGTATTTGCTCTTAGACGAGGTTGCGCGCGCGAAGACGAAGTCCTTAAACACGTCCTAAACAAAGCCAACAAAAAGGCAATCAACCAAGAGTTACCGAGGAATGCCGCCACTAATGCAAATCGCTACAAACAGAAACTGATACAGACGAAAACCAATGTTGAAATCTTAGAAAACTCACCCTGTTTCTTTCCCTGCCTTTGTTGATATTTGTCGGTAATACTACGAGTATACAATGGAAATAAGCGATCAGGTTTGTCTTAACTGACCACAGATAAATAAAATCAGTAATATATAATTGCGAATAAAGATATATCGTTACAAACTTACCAGACATTTTTCGCTCGATCTGCGGATCAATCGATCTGTTGCAAAGTGATATGATAGCGAACGTGACCCGAGAAAATAGCCAGAAAGGGACGCTGTTAGAGAGCAAACACGTGTATTGTACTCAAATGTCAAAAAGGCGTTAAATCACAACATCGGCAGAACGGCGGCTTGGTGTGAAAAACGTCTCAACTTTCAAAATTCCCGCAAAAATAGGTCCCTCGACTACCACTTTATGGGCAAATTTCGGAACGAAAAAAATTTAAGCGGAAAAAAAATCACAAACCTTTGTTAGAATCGATCATATCTACCGATTAATGATGAAAAAAACACAAAAATTGAAAGTCACTTTATCCTCCAGGAATGACTTAATGTTACAGGAGTGAAACAGTACTACTAGCTGAGCATTTTTCTGCAAAATAACTGCGTGCGAACGATTTGTTTGCGAGGCTTCAACCAAATGCAGCCTTTCATTCATGGCGCTCGTCAGAGTGTCAGACTTGGCAGCTTGAAGGATGACTGACTTGCTAGATAAGTGACTTACGCTGGCCCGAGATAGCCGTAATGGGTCTTGATGGTACTTCGACATCTGACTGTGGTATTTATTACTCGCGGCCGTCAGGCGAGCGAGTAGTAAATCTGGCTGCATTTATTTGTGTGACTTTTTTGCAGTCATGCGCGGTTGGTAGCTTTTGGACTCACGTGACCCAGATTGCAGCGCCCACGAGGTCTCCGCTTTGAAGGAGAAGCGAAGGTGTTTTGGAACGGTCTTTGAATGAATTTCGACTGTTTTCTCTATAAGACGGGCCGTGAGTGAAGGCTATACCTGTAGCCTCTTGTTCACATTAAACACTGCTCCATATTCCAGCTCTGCCTGCACTGGTACACATACATTGAGTTTACAACTACATTTAAGGCCTAATGGTTGGGGGTTTGCCTATGTGTATACGTGTTTCTTAGATGGTTTGGGGTTTTCCTCATCCCTCCCCCTGAAAGAAAATTGAAATGCCCTCTGACATCAAATTCCACTAGCACCAGAATCAACTATAACATTAGCAATCTTATCTCCAATTATGAGTTCCAGTCTACTAGGTCCCTGATCTACAACTGTGCAGAATGCATAGTAGTCACTTTCACCATTCTCTTCCTCAGGGCCAGGCGCCTGATCCTGCTCCATCATCACAGTGTGTACACGGTCTGCTTGTCTCCTCCCCCTTGCTGTTATGCGGCCTGCTGTTGGCTTGGACGGTTTCTCAGTCGGTGTTTTAGCCTTGCAAACTGCACTCCTGGCAATTCCCTATTACAAAGGATCTAGGGATGGATTCTCTCTTATCGTAATAGATAACTTTGGCCATAAATATGGTCCAAAAAAACTTAATGAGTGCTTTCCACGTAGCACTGTTGAAAATAATTTCTTAAACTGTAGTTAGTTGATAGTCTCTCAAATTAGCTGTGTATTGTCTGTTAACAGTTTAGTTTTAACTTTATACATAAAAAAATGATATCCTCAAGTCTTCTATTCCAGAGAGCAGTCATTTTTGCTCTAGCTTATAAATCATTGTAAGTTGTACTCCAGTTACAATACACAACTCTAAGGCCTCTCTCATTGACACGCTCTAACTTCTTTACTAGTAAATCTTAATTTCTAAGGTTAAGTTTAAAGGGTTGTTGTAACTCTGGACTTCGCGCATTAGTGCTCGTCAGACAGATCTTCATTCAATGTATATAGAAAAACATTTCAAATGACGTAATTATACACGACATGTAAATAATTGCTAGTCCTTTTTTCTAAACTGTTGTTCTCTCACTACTATCAACATTTAGACCAACATTAGCTGTTACTGGTTTGCCATTTTTCTTATCTTTCTTAATCTTTTTTCTGTCATTTTTGCAACATTGTACTTTCTTTTACTTGGGGTAGCACCTTGTGGTTTGACAACTGGCTTAGCATTACTCAACCGTCTTTCTAAAGCCTTAAAAGTAACACCCTGGGGAAATAAGTAATCAAATGTACATTATAGATATATTTTCATAATCATACTTAAGATAATTATAAATTGATAATTTTTTTCTTAGATCTGGCCTCTTGACTAGTTATCTTGCTTCTTAGAGCAATTCTTATTATGGATTCGGTGGTGTTATTATGTTTCTCCTTTGTAAAACCTGTAAGAGAAAAAGAAACATGATATGTAAGTGCACGATAAGGTAAAACTATGGCTACAGATTACATATAAGTTATCCAAGGATATTTACTGTTTCGAGAAAGCTGAGATTATCTCGGAAAAGGAAATTTACGAAACAAACGATTCAGCCATTTCCCGTTAAATACAAAAAAAGGCCACTGAATTTGGGATGTATGTTTTCGTAAGTAGTCGGAGTGAAAGTTGTGTTACCCCAAAATTTCAAGAAAAAGTATGATTAAACTGAAAGTGGGCTTGGCTTACTTGTGTTTGAAAATTTTAAATTGAGAAATTTGGTTCCAACTTGCCATTCACCAACTCTCACCTGAACTTAATCGACTGATTTGGAATTACGAAAAGTAGACCTGAGGCTATCGGTGGTTATGCTGCAGAGGTGACTTGGCACCTTCGCTGATGTTATTGCTGGCATGGCGGACTGTTTGAAGGAATATATAGATTCGGAGGCCACAAGGGCAGAAGGGAGAGAGTTCTGGGGTCTTATAGTTCTCGGGAAAAAGGAGTAAATACTAGATTGAGGTAATTGATAAACGTCATTGTGACGCCTAGTAGTTCTAACATAATTGACACTGAAGATTTCAACAGGGAGATTACAGTTTCCGATGCTATTTTAAAATTTGTAAAAAAGAGTTAACTGATTGAAATGCACCTTCCAAAGTATCCAACCTAGTCCTTTAACAAGGCTATTGTTGGATTTGTAATTAAAATAAACAAGACGTACAGCGCTTGCTTCAAACTTTTTTACCTCTGAATCGGTAAACGGGCTCCAAGCAGCAGAAGCGTACTCAAATGTGTGCTTTACAATTGTCCCGCACGCTCGCTCCTTGACGTTTTTAGCATCTTCGAATTAGACCTTGATATTTGCCTGCTTTGACAGTGAACGAGCAGTTGGCGAGAATATCTCCGGAGATCATTAAAGTGCTTGTGCGATGTTTTCCTGATTGTTTATGTGAGTAGTTTCGGCGTTTTTCTTGACATTGTCAAGTCACACGACCGTCTGGGTTCACAAATTCTGTGACGGCCTAGCTCATTTCTCTAAATTGATCCATTGTAGGCCAGCTGTTGTACGACTCGAGGCTTGAATCACCTCGATAACCTGTGACTGCAAAAATATGGCTCACAGAACGTTTACTGTGGTAGCCCTGACACAACTGTTAGTGTATGGAGGATTGTCTCCAGCGTTTTGAGAGATTCGATTAATCTTCATTATAATGGTGTTATACCCGAGCAGGACAGCAGCATACTAAACTTCAAGCGAGAGAGGTACATACATCTTCAATACGACAACACGACATCTTGGGGAACCTTATCATTCAAACATTTTACCATTTTAAGCTTCTTTCGTGCTGCTAACAGGCCTTCGTCGTCAGTACAGCTACAGCTTGTTCACGAGCAAGCTAAAAAGATTCGTCGCTCATCAACGTGATTTTTGACAGCCTGAGAGACTTCTTTGAGTAGTTTTGCTGGTTTTCCTGACCTCAGCGTCCAGATTAAAGGGTAATACAACAACAAAAGGTTTTGGTACTCCTTAACATGAGATAGTTACAGATTTTTCATAAATAAATTTTAGTTTACAAATTGGCTATACTGAAAAAACATCTAAAACTCTTTGAATAATGATTTATCAAAACTTTAGAAGTACAGTGAAATCCCGGTTTAACGATCTTCGGTTTAACGATATTCCCGGTATAACGATAAACATCCGTTTCCCCGTCAAAAGTTATTGTAAAATGTATGGGGCAGAACCCCGGTTTAACGATATTCGGTTTAACGATATTCCCGGTATAACGATAAACATCCGTTTCCCCGTCAAAAGTTATTGTAAAATCTATGGGGCAGAACCCCGGTTTAACGATATTCGGTTTAACGATATTCCCGGTTTAACGATGGGGATTTTGTTCCCCAAGAGCAAAATCTTTCCCGGTATAACGATAAAATCAACATGACAGACCACAGGAAATGCTGGTTTCATAACAAAACCAATTTTAATTAATAAACACCAATGCTTCTGTCAACAATCATTGTTCTTGCTTACGCTCCAGCGGCCATGAATGTTGATTGATGTGTTTTAAACTGATTTACCTTTAGACCATTGTTTATCTGCCTTTTCTTCCTTGCCTTATAACAGTTCCCTTAATTTTAAAAGTAAAAATTTTCCCGGTATAATGATACTTTTAAAAATTTTCCAACAATATCGTTATACCGGGAATCTCGGTATAACGATATCCCGGTTTAACAATATAATTTCTACGCTCCCTTAGCATATCGTTAAACCGGGATTCCACTGTACTGGCATCTAAAGTAATCACAGGGTTAACAGATTTAGGTGCCAGCTTCATGAAAATTTATAAATACACAAAGGTCGGGACTCACACTAGAGGACACGGTTACTCACACACAAACAGCCCAACCTTGCAAAAGGTTGCAAAACAAATTAGACGAAAACTTTGAATCAATAGGTTTATTTATTTTCTTATTTCTTTATAAAACAAATATTGTATTTCACCAAATGATTCAATTTTAGTTTCTTTTTAAAGCAGGAAAAAGAAGAGATTTTTCTACTTTCATCAATTGCGTTCCATAGTTTAGGACCATTGAAATTTGGAAAGCCGAGTGCGAAATTATAAAACTAATTTTTCCTAAAATAACTGGCATCGGAGAGTGAAGACGCGAAGTATTATGAAAAACTGAATATATTTAAATAAATTATCTTACAATTTATGGAAAAATCATATACAAAAGCATTAGGTCAATGAAACGATTTGAAAACAGTAAATATATCGAAAAAAGGTCAACGATTGTCAAATATTTGGAAGCTAAAATAAGTAATGTAAATCACATCTCATACCAATGTATATAACAGAAAAACAGAGCGAATCTCCGTGGGTTCTCACGGTTACAAATCTTCTGTGTTAGTTTTTTTGAAATCTTTTGTTGCTAACTAAGTTAGCAGAACACGATCTCCTTTTTTATTTCTGAGCTTACCTTTCTTCATTTCATTTGGTAATATGGGAAGGTGTTTACAGTCCAACATCTCCATCTCATAGAAAAGCTGATCTTTCAGTTGCTCATTGAACCTTTCCACTACTGCAGTCCCTTCTTTCAACAGAAGGTGCAACTAGCCACGATGGATATAACCATAAATGTTTTTTTTCAGATAACTACTTAATCTTCGAAGCTGAAGCACCTTGAAGAGTAAACTGAGGTCTTCTGACGGTACAAGGTGGATGTTGTAACCTCGAGCGTTCCTGAATCTGTTAGGAAATAAAAATGATTTAAATTACTTCTACAACGTTTACAATAAGTAAAATTGTTAAAGGCTGACTTGTGATTAAAACTTAAAACTCTAACGTTTTTGACTAAGAAGTCATCATCCGGAGTATATGGTTATTTTCGCAGTTTGCTTGCTTTAGATGCATTAATTCCCGTTGGGAACACTTGTGTAATAAAGTAATTCACTTGTTTCCGAAAAGGCCTTCAATTATTTGTCGATTTGCATAACCATGGGCTGGGAATTACACTTTTGACGAGAAGGCATGCAATGGAAAATGCTTCAGGTGTCTCGCTGGTTCAGAATTGTGTGACGGGTCACTGTGTTCAGCAATTCTCGTTTCAAAGTTTCACATTGTCTTCTATAATAATGATATAAAGGTATTTATATGGCGCATATTTCATATGTATATGTGCACTTGCGCCTAGCAAATTGAGAAGAAAAAGAAAGAACCAAAATGTGAACGTTTACAAACGTCTAAAAATTTAGAAGAATCGAAGAATTGAAAAACGTTAAAACCTATAGGTAAAAGCAAAATAATCATAGTAAATTAGTTAAAAGCTAATCTAAATAGATAAGTTTTGACGGCTGTTTTGAAGGAGGATAGGGTTTTGAGCTTGCGAATTTCTGCAGGTAGACGGTTCCAGAGTTTAGGTGCAGCGGACTGAAAGGCTTTGCCACCGACGGTCACTGAGGTTTTCAATTTTGGCGGAAGCAGGACAACGGCCTCAGAGCGAAGGTTGTATCTTGATTTCGGACGAACATGGATGAGATCTTGCGCACGAACCACACGAACAATCTCCTTGAAACACGATATGTGACTGGTGTTTGTTTTTCTTTTTCAAAATGAATCTACTTTTTATTTTAAGGGCTTGCAACAAGATGTTTACGCAGAATTCGTCGTTGGTGAAAGCCGGAATTAATTTTTTTCAGAACTTTTTTGCTGAAAGTCTTTTTTTACAGAACGGTAACTGAACGGAAGTATTTTGCCTTTCGTCAAACATAAAATTTGGAATTAGCTTGTTTGTTTTCTGTAGAAATTGTCAATGGTGCTTATGAAACGTTTTGGAAATAATAATAATAATAATAATAATAATAATAATAATAATAATAATAATAATAATAATGATAATAATAATATTAATAACTTTATCAAAATCTCAAAACTTCTAGCCTAGCACATGCTTAGCTAACCGGCAGACAACATAGTCATAAACAAGAACGTGTGTCACTCAATGCTAAAATATATGAATGTCAAAAATTTATCCCTTACCTATTGGTGCATGATAAGAATATCTATTATGGTGAATATAAAATCTGAATAAAACCTGTATACAGTGTGCGTAATAAAAAATCAACATGGTGGACACAAAATCTGAATAAAATATACTTACAACAAGGAATGCTTTAGTGATGAATACAAAATCTGAATAAAAGCTATTTGCAACAAAAAAATGCAGTCATTAAAAAAGGTGTTAGTCAGGAGTTCTAGATTTTCTTTTCTAATAGCATTCTTAAAAGTTTTGATGGTTGGTTTTGATCTAAGCACGGTACTCGGTTTTTCAATAAAAAGGGACCAAAATATCTTAAGGAATTTTTTCCATATTTTATCGTGTTAAATCTGTCTATTTTAAAATCTGAATTTCTTAGCTCGTACTTTGAAACATTAAGATTAAACAAAGTTGAAACTGTTGTTGGTACGAGTTGTGATTCACTTTAACCATAAGTATTGCTATGTTCTGGAGTCTTCTGTTTTACAATGTTGCCATTCCCACTGATTGTTCCTGTTTTGCTTTGATGGTAGAGCTTGGTGGGCAGCGACTGGTGGTATAATTCATATATGCCCGCGATGGTGTGCGTGGGGGTTGCCTGGTATTTTGACAGCCAGCTGAAGCAGTCCACTATCTCCTATATTATTATTATTTATATTGTTATTATTATTATTACTGCCTGCAGGCCCCTCTCGTTAGTTCTTTCTAGTTTTCTCTATCGCTAGCTTTACAGAAGTTGAGTTATGCCTTATTATGCATAAACTAAGACAGCAAGCAGCAAGAAAAGAAAATTTAAAGCTTCGTGAAATCGATATATCGTTAGATCAAGTATCACTAAATTAAGGTTCCACTGTACATGTCACGTTCGAAAGGCATAAACGGATACCAATAAACGAACTTTTCCTAAAAGCCAGCAAGATTAACTTCGTAGATTTTTGGGTTTTGGTCGGTATGTAGATATTGACATAGTTCAACAGGATTGAAACATTGCCTTCCCGTCGTGTTTTTTTCTTATTCCAATAATATCAATTAAGGTTTTAGAACACTTAGTTCTTAGAGATAAACCTACACATCAGTTATCTACACTTTAATGCACAAACAACATATGTAAAACCATGCACAGTATTTTTTGTTTGCCGACGGACCTAATCAGACTCCTGTGACACGGCTTGATTTTTGTTTCTCATTTTTATTTTAAAAAATTTTCATTTCTGTGTTTAACACAGGTGCAACAAATTGTAAGAGGTTGCTTGGAATATGCAACCCAATAGAATCTCCAAATACCACAGTTCGGAGACTTTTTGAATGCAAAATAAGTCCAATGGCTATTGTTTCCGATGACGACCTTTCGTTGTGACGTCTTCTTTATCATATGAACAAACTCAAAATTTGGTTTGCTTTGAAGAAACGTTGTTACTTTTTCTACCAATTATTGTGGTTTTTAGCATCTTCGTTGTTTCGACAGCATAAGCACTTCTTCTTTTCGCTTTGGTAAACATATCAAAGCAGTGCTCCAGTATATCGTCAGAGAGCCATTGATCGCAATCTTTTTAATGTTTCGACACTTAAGTCAAACGCAGTGTCACAGTTGCAATTGTTCCAAACGCTATGCATGAAAACTGAAACGTTTTCGGTAACAAAATACTTTCAAGCGTAGACTGCACTTGGTCGTACCAAGCTTTTCTTCATTCACTTCAACACGTGGTCTCTTTGCTTCATGAATGGCCAAAAACTTAGTTATTACCAATCTATCTAACTGGCCCACCTGAGGCAAAAAGGCAACTGCCACTCTCTTCTTTCGGTCTTTGTTCTTCATGTTCTCTCCCGTTTCATACAAGTGAGAGCGTTCTTTAAGACATACACTCTGTGCCGGAATCACTTTGCATTTAAAAGCATCGTCAACTGAGTGGTTTTTTTTTTCAAGTTATGACTTTTGGTTTACCATACCAAAATTGGGTCAGTCCCTGGCAATTCGATTTTGCTCCGTTCAAGACGTCCCATAGCAGGTAAAGTACTTAAACTCAAATTAAAAAAAAAAAAACTTTAAGTAGCTATTTTAAAACACTTGTGAACCAGGCAAGGGCTTGCAAAAACGAAACGCCGGTCAAAGATTTTGACTAGTCAGTGTCACCACCACAGTGATATCAGCGGACACTGCCTCCGCAGTTGGTTTGGTCGGTGTGTGATGCATGGTCGAAGAAGGAACGTCGTCAGATTCAGACGATTTCCTTCTCTTACTCGTTTTAGGGGTCGCGGTTGTCTTCCCAAGGGCATCTCGTTTCAATTGAAGTTCAAAATATTCCAAAATCTTACACCGATTTAGAACGATTCGGTAGTGACAACTACGAGAGGCAGGTATGATCGCCATTTTGTAAGAAGTGAGCACATTATACTTTGTACATGGCTACTGGATCCTGAATTGTTTTGTCAACTGCTGATCTATGTATGAGCTTCTTTTCTGTGCCGCAAAAAAAATAACACTAAATGACGAAAAATAGCAAACTCGACAATGTAACAACGTGTCCAAAGCGTACGTAGGTCCTGGAAAAAATTTGTGCCTTGTTGGCACAGCGTCTCTAGATATATGCTTTTATTGCTTTTCCTCCGCTCTGGACAACTGTATCAATGGCTGCTTTGCTATGCTCGTAGCAATCATCTTCCAAGTGGGCCGAGCAGAGCGAGGTATACTTCGAAGTTGGGTCTTTCGAAAACTTTTGGAGCCTAAACCTCTTACTTTTCGTGTTCTGGTAGCTTTGCCGGTTTGACATGCCAGCAACACAATAGTCGCCCCCTCTAGACTTCTTTCTCTTCCTTTCCTCGCTTTCTGCTATTATAAATTCTGATTTCTAGGGGGTTGTTGTCCCCCTGATTACGTCACAAGCCGTTGTCACGTGTTATTTTGGCCGCGCGAGAGAACTACCATTTTCTTAGCTGCAAAGGCCAAAC
>JAOBAT010122253.1:0-13317 GCA_026413305.1 Hydrozoanthus tunicans
TGCAACCAAAGTGTCACTGTTAACTTGTGGACACAATCAGTCATCAATTAAATTCACAGAATGTTAGAGATGCCCACTCATATGAGAGAGGGTACCCTCCTTCCTCCCCCCCGGATTAAAAACCTTATCACTCCAACTTAAAACTAAGTCCAATACGAAGTGCTCGAGTTCACTTGAAGAAGATGCAAGAACGTTTGTTGTGAAGCTCTTTATTTCCGATTTTAGTACCGCCCTACATGACAGAGAAAATATTTCCAGATGGTAAATAGTAAGTTGAGATAAACCACCATCACCCTAATGTATTAATATCTACAACCATCCTTCGTTACGTGGAAAAGTGCTTCGGTGTTTGCTCCAGGGTGTCTGCTAAATTGAATGTTCTAGAACTCGGTAAAACAAGAAAAGACACTCATAATCTATACATAGTTTACTTTTTTTTTCAACTCGAGAGAAGATTGTAAACATGAACTCAGAATCAGTCTAATACTAGTGTTTTGAATAAATAGGAGTCTGTTCAGTGAGGAGCCAGCAAGAACTGCACTTCCGGTAGTTTTATAGTTTCGCCCGTGTTATAGTACCTGTAAGAATAAGAACAAACCACACCTTAATTAAGTTTGTAATGCAGATAAAAACAACGCTATAACATTTTGACTACACTAAGTTGTACAATTAGGTAAAGAAGAAATTCTGGTTTGGCAACCAGGCATTGAATTAACACTAGTTATACAATGCTTTCGAGTGGGATACCTATGAATATGCAACTTGCACTTGTATTTTCCGTATACACACGAGCCTTTAAGTCAGAAAAAAAAAAATGCTCACTGCGTAACAACGTTTTGGCGCCATTTTTGACGCGCGCACAAACTTTCCCGCCGTTTCTGAATTTTATTGGTGCGTGCATGAACCAAGTCATGACGGGAAGATTGAGTGGAATATTGCCCGTTGCATACGGCAATCCTGGCCTCTGATTGGCTGTATTTTTCGAGGCATTGTAAGAATAGCAGTTGTCATTGGGCCGTTTTTTTAAAAAACTTTTAATGGACGTTACGAGAGATACTTCTCTCTTCAGCAGCACTAAAATGTATTTGCAAACGTTTAAAGTTAGTATCATGAATAATAAAATCTCGTTATTAGAAGTTTTATCATTAAGATTAACCTTATTTTAGCTCACAGAAACTTGTAGATCAATTTCAGTGCCGATGAAGAGAGAAAAATATCTCGAAACATCCGTTAAAAGTTTTCCCAAAAAAAACACTGACAACTACTATTTCTGCTAAAAGTCAAGAAGAGTTGCCAGAAACTGCCAGTCAAGTTTTGGCGGTCGCTGACTGGATATGCAGACCGTTTTCATGAACTAATCCTAAAATACAATTAACACCCGCATAAAAGAACACAAAATATAAAAATAATGTCCCTGAAAATTGCTACAACTTCAATGAAACAATCTGTGCTGCAGTATCTAACCCATTAACTCGTGCCATCCAGCCTTTCATATATATAAGAACAAAATTCATTTTTCAGGCTAAATGTGTTCTTATGTCTATGGGTTTTTTTTAAAGAAAATTTCAGCCTAACTGTTCTTAATCTACTAGTTCTTTTATGCGGGTGGCGTTATAATTTACTGAAATGTGACGTTATCAAAGGATACTTACTAATTAATCATGATGATTTAACAAGAGTCCTTTTCTTCTCATCAGCGAGTCCAGAATCTTTTATGGCGTCAAATGCTCTCTTCGCGTCCTCGAGGATGTTTTTTTCTTCGTCTTTCTTGTAGATTTTCTCGCGTCCAAATCGTCCTTGGTCTTTGGCGATTTCTGATGTGTCGACTTCATCTCTTCCAAATCTGCCTTGATTGTCCGCATCTGCTCCAGATATTTTAGCCATAAATCTTCCGAAGCGCCCTTGATCATCTGTTGAGATCGTCGACTTTTTGCCAAATCTCCCTTGATCTTTCTTCGCGATTTCTGATTTCTTAACTTTATCGTCGGCTTTAAGAATTTCAGATTTCTTGCCAAATCGACCCTGATCGTCACTTTTTGCGTTAATTTTATCCCGGCCAAATCGTCCTTGTTCCTCGCGACCAAATCGCCCCTGTTCTTCGCGACCAAACCGCCCTTGTTCTTCCCGACCAAATCGCCCCTGTTCTTCGCGACCAAATCGCCCTTGTTCTTCCCGACCAAATCGCCCCTGTTCTTCGCGACCAAATCGTCCCTGCTCCTCACGACCAAATCGCCCCTGTTCTTCGCGACCAAATCGCCCTTGTTCTTCGCGACCAAATCGCCCCTGTTCTTCCCGACCAAATCGCCCCTGTTCTTCCCGACCAAATCGCCCCTGTTTTGTCATACCTCGGTCTCGGGCGAATCTTCCTTTCCAAAACTGTGGTTCCCTAGAAAATCGCCCTTTCCAGAACTGTGGGTTTGGATCGCGAGCAAATCTTCCCTTCCAAAACTGCGGTTCCCTAGAAAATCGCCCTTTCCAGAACTGTGGGCTTGGGTCGCGAGCAAATCTCCCATGCCAAAACTGCGGCTCTCTTGCAAAACGTCCTTTCCAGAATTGAGGGTTTGGATCGCGTGCGAACCTTCCTTTCCAAAACTGGGGGTCATTCTCATAATCATTTAATCTTCCTTTCATTGAATCTGCGGCGTTGAGAAAGTCTTTCAATACCTCAGCGTCTGACAGTTTCTCGCGCGCGAGTTTGTTGTCAAAAAATCTACCCTTCCAGTACTGGGTATCTTCCTGTAGATCGTGACTTGTTGCACTGTCGTCATCTTTGTCGTAGCTCCTTTTGCGTTTCAATAAAACGTTCCCTCGGGCGAGAGTTAAACAGTCTAAGGTTATTAGACAGGTTATGGCAACCCATATCCGCAGCATTGTGGGAAAGCACTGTTGAAAAGAACAAAATTATGTATTACTTCTACACGCTTTCTTGTGGTAATTAACCAATAACTTTCGCCTGAGGCTGAACTGTTCTTAACTTTTTGGCGGTTTCAGCCTCAAATTGTTCTTAAATCGTTCTTATTTCCTGATATTTCTAAACAGCGGACAAGTCAGTCCCCGGAACAATAAAAGACGCTAAGAAATTCGTGTTTGTCTATAGTGTATTCTTTCATCCAGCGGTATGCGTGTATCGTACATTATTGTACATGTATGCAACATGAAATTAAACTTTCGCTCAATTCGGCTGCTTTTAAAAAACACGGAAAGCGCGGTTGGATAAGTTTTTATGAACTTAGAGTATGTATTTCTTTGT
Organism: Hydrozoanthus tunicans; assembly: GCA_026413305.1. NCBI lineage: Eukaryota > Metazoa > Cnidaria > Anthozoa > Zoantharia > Hydrozoanthidae > Hydrozoanthus > Hydrozoanthus tunicans. Next base: position 3,251 of record JAOBAT010122253.1, read on the forward strand.
ACAAGGGTTAGATAAAATTCTTAAGTTACTCTGATCAAAACTTCACGCTAATTTGTTCTTATTTTCTTTTGCCGGGCAATCTCAGCCTGGGAGCTCTTACAAAGTTTGTTCTTACAAAAAACACTTTCGTTCTTCATTGGTGTTATTATTGATAGATAAAGAATCAGAGAAATTCAGTGCCACACAGGAGAGAAACTATTTTTGTCATCAATTTATGTGTTTATATGCTTTGATGTTGTTTAATTAAACTATAACAACTTAGTTTGCTTGGCAACTACACATTAACACTTTATTTTTAAAGCTAGGCTAACATTTCTACATTCAGGACTATGTCTATATTGCTGTTTTTAAGAACATCCTTCTGTGTTTCAGTGAACTAGCAAGTTATACCTTTGATAATTGTATGAACTAACATGTCCTACGCTTGTACCAGGTTGTAATACGACAGGCTTGAAACATTCATCCGAAAAGTGCACAGCATCTACACATATAGATTTCAACGACGTATTTTCTATCGAGCGTTTATATATCAGGGCAGACTCTAGATTCAAAATGAACTTGAGAGAAACTAGTTTAACTTATAGAATTTAACAGAATGGTATCGAAAAACAAACAAACATGCAAATTAGAGTCGAGTCATGAGGTGTTTTAAGACTACAACGTAAAAGTGAAGCAAGTCCCGGCAGACTAAATTTGTTCGCAGGTCATGTTTTGTAGATGCCAATCGTGCTAAATTAAAAGTTAACTTGCGTGTCCCCTTAAATATCTTTTTCGTTTCAGACCAAAAATTTTATCCTGCATGAGAACCTATTCTGTGAGAATAGCTTGGTTGTTAAACAGAAAACACCACAATTCCCGCACAAAAGAATTTTATCAAATAACACAAAAAGAGCAAAAGTTATATAGAAACTCGCGGAAACATGGAATCGTTCACGCATTCAAGGTTTTTACAAACTGTAAACATGTTGTCTTGTTTGTACTACGTTACTATGTAATTTTTAAGAGAGAATAGTTAAATTTCCAAGTTCCCTTTGATGTCTGATTTCGGTAACTTGCGTTTTTATCAAATACCGCGATTACAATGAAGGGCTTGTATCATTTTAACAAATTAAATTGCCGCTATATGCAACAAATCGGTTTCTGATCTAGGCTGTATCAGTCAAAATATCTAGTGGTTTTCATTCTAACGTATAGGAAGTTTTTGGGAAACTTTCTCATAACTAAACAGAAAATGGAAGGCAGTTGAAAATAATTTAATTAAAACAAAGATAAAATTCAACTTTATTAGTAACCAAAAGATTAAACGGCTAGAACGAAAAGAGGCTGTATAGACTGTTTTCATTTTCTAAAAACAGAAATGAAAAACATTCCGATTACCAAAAAGAGATTGTGAAAAAGTAACCGTTTTAATACTTAGATTAGATTAGAGGCACATAACTAATTTCTTTCAATTTTCATTTTTGTGATACCCATCTGAAAACGGGAGTTATTGTTAGAAATACCGATAGCGTTATTGCGTTTGTTTTCACTCGTAAATCCACCAGGTTAATTTTCGTAGAAATTCTGGCATAAATGATTAATGTGCGTAGGACGTTGTTTTTGGCATCTGGACTGTTCTCTCCTTGTATAGATAGATTGCTTCTCAAAGATTTTGCTTTTAGTTTACCCATAATTATAAAAGTTTTGACAATTTTTTTTCTTCTCTAGATGCAAAGCCCCGTACACGCTTCGCCTTATAAATATGAAATTTCAGCTCTGTCATTAGACTGTGTTGGTAATTCTCATATGATATTTAGCGAAGCAAGAGCTTTTCAAATGGATACACCTTGAAAATGCTGCCTTTGCATCTCACTTTAACATGAATCAAAAACTTTCAAAAACAGAGTTTTTTCAAAACGCTGAGGTTATCAAAATATCGGGCAACTGAAAAAGTGTTCTTTTTTGTCGACTGTGTTATAATTTTTCTCTCTCTTTCAGCCTCACTTTTTACATTCGACAAGAGCTGTTGGCAAGCGAAAAAACATTAAATCTGTTTTAGGAAAGAACAATTTTTTTTTATAATGGAAACATTTTTCAAATTTATTCGACAAAGAGTATTCACAAGACCCTAGTCAGTTAATCAAAAAAGGTATTAAGCTAATAAAGATCAATAAACTCTCTTAGTTTCGTTTAGTTTTGCTTACATATCAATTTATTGAAAATTTTAAACGGTAAAATATCTTTCTTAAAAATACCTTTCGTTTTTAGCGTTTTCATTTTAAAATAGATTTTTAGTACTGTTCTTTTCTATTGAAAACTTTCATATCCTTTTAACTGCGGTCGAGGCAAGTAAAGCTCTAAGCTTCACGACTTAAGGTTTTGAGAGAGATAAACAGAAATTTCGCAACCAAACGTTTCTTTATTCCATTCGTATTAAATGGCGAAAAAAAGGATTTTTTTCTGATTTCATTGTTCTTCAGTTAATCGTTCTTTATTCCGACAATCTTTTCGAACCATTTCCACATTTCAAATATTCGTCCTTCCCTATTCACTTGAGACAATTACACCATGGTTTTCTCTTATTTTCTCATTGTGTATTCTTTATTTAAATTTTATTCACTATTCCATTTAAAAACGAAGTTTTGATCTTGTCTTCATTTCAAAGAACGCCAATGAAAAACGAATTGTTTGCAGTTACATTCTGAACAACAAGAAATTGTTTAATATCACGCCTTTTAGGACTTAAGATTTTGTAAACAGTTTCGCGCCGACAAAAAGGACGTATTTTGAACCGTACTAGGTTATGTGAATTTTTCACGAGCCAGATTCAATGTTTTACGCATTGTAGTTACAGTATTGTCCGAGATCTGCCTTGAATAAAAAGTTCTAATGTATCGGCGCTTACTTTTAAATTTAATTATGTAGAAGTTATAAAAGATGTTTCAAAATGGCCAAGTACTCTGTACATAGGATTTTTTAGCAGTTTGTTTCCCACAAGTATGAAAAATTTCACAAAAATGTTTTATGTTAGCTTAATGCAAGTACATGCTCATTCGAAACGATTTTGCACAAAAATTCGTTGAATTTCATCACATGGAACTCTTCTTCGATACAATTTTCTTTACACCATCTCAGCCAGCTGGGAGCGGCCACAAACACCAGTACTGGCACAGATAAATATTTCATTATGGTTCAAAAAAAATTTTCGTATATTCAGATTTTAATTTTAAATGTGTTCCTTTTGTTTTGTTTATAAGTCAACCGAAGCTGTGAAAAACGCTAGGCCTTACTTAACAGGTTTCTGTTCTTCCTGAACCAAATGAATTAATTAGTGGAAAATGAAAGATCATGTTGATCTCACTTCTTGATTTTTGCCTTAACTTGTACCTAATTCCACCTAAAAAATCTAAAAGTTCTTTCTTTACAACTTTAGCAGTTGTTGTGCTTGGCAACGAAATAAATTCACCAAGAGTTAAGCCAGACATCATAGCGAAGAGCAGATCAGAGACATTAATATTCATCTTTCGTGTAATTAGTTCTCAAAAATGAGTGTTTATCGTTTTAGAATCATGAGAGTATTCTACCATATCTTAAAGTTGTTTTTGTAGTTGTCAGATACGCTTTTACACATGATATTACTACTGAAAGATATCTGTACACTTTTCATGGCTTTGAAAGTGAAAGAATTCAAAATGAGTGAAAAAGCTTTGTAGAGCTGCTTTACTAAATTAAATGCCACCTGCCACAGCTCATAGGTAACTGAATTACTTGAAAATAACGAATGATTAAGAAAATTTCCTTCAACAAACTGATCTGATTTACAAAAGCATTGCGAAAAAAGTGGTGAGTGTGGTTCGTGATCCAGAAAAAAAAACAACTCAAAAAGAAAATGGTGAAGGCTGAAAAAGTTAAGAAAAATTCTTTTCTGCTTAGGTAATTTTTTTAGCTTAGTTAAAGGTAGTTTGTTTATGTTTTACAAAACAAGTCTCTAAGAAACTCAATTTCGTATTTTATTGGAGTAGAGCGTAAAATCCTTAAACTACTTCAAAGTAGTATTCGGGATTGAAATAGAATTGAGAGCACGGCATAATAGTGGAAGGAAAACATGTACTGAATTTTCCTCTTTCCCCTCAGAGAACGATCCTTTAGAAATTAAAAATTGGAAACTTAATTCTTAGATATTTGAAGCTATCGATTCAACTCACATTCTAAAAACATTCTTATGCTCAAAAATAAAAAATTTTCACAACTGAAGGAAACCAAGATCAACAAATCTTCCGAAGGTGTGAATTGATTTACCCGTATAACGGGTCGGAGATTTGTCCTGTTCTTAATGTTATTGGTAAAAGTGTTTTGTTGATCTTCGGGAAGTTAACCAAAAAAAGAGGACTAGCGATAAAGAAACCCACCTTTTCCCGAATCTTTCGTTAAGTTAGAGCTTCACTCACCAAAACTTCTCGGCGGGACAAATTTGCTGGCGGTGTGTTAATCACAAGCTGCTCTCGGGAGTGTAGCTATCCGTTGCGTTCAAGGCCAGAATATATTCGTTCAACCCAGCGCCGTTCTATTGTTTCATTTCCGGACCATAAAGAGCAGAGGTGTATCAATTAACCGTGAAATTGAACACAAATCACAATAGCGGCTGATTAATGCGCTAGAGAGTTTATTGATTCATTATAATGAAATAACCCCAAACCTCACTGCTGGGAGATAGGTTTATCCACGGCATAGGACTGGTTGTGTAGGCGTCGGTTTGATAGCCTCGCGACAACATTTTTCATTGGCTAGGTAATTGGAGCACGCGTTAGATCAACAATGTATGTGGTTCATTGCTTTCCGAAAACTTTTCATTTCGTGTTCTATTTGCTTTTCGTACAAAAATTTGTTTGGTTTCAGCAAACAATTCACGTGATGCAAGACTCAACTTTACGGAAATAAACAAATTCAACAAAAAAATAAATAAAAACAAGCCTTAAATAGCTATGATCATAATAGGAGACTTTTTAAAATATTTTGGTCCACGGGAAATTTTAACTTTTTGGGTTTTTTTAAATCGAGAAGAAAAGCATTTGTGTTAGTTTTTTTCTTCTTAATTCTTCTGTCTCTGAGCTCTGTGAATACGAGCTAAAGTATTTATTTTGAAAACACACACAATACTTTTGATTTTTTTTTTTATACTTTTTTCCGGCATACCTATATCTCCATCAGTGCCGATGCGATGGAATTATACAGATAATATTTTTAAATACCGCAATTTTGCCCCGTGTGAATATTACTATTAGAGAGAATTAAGTTGACGAAAAGAACTAAATAAAAGACTGGCCAAGAGAATTACAAAGATAGTTTCAAATTTATATGTTTAACTTGCTGATTGAGAGAGAGTTAAGTAAGTAAATATATATGGCTTCTTTGTTCTAAAACTCGTTGAGTTGAAGGCACGGCTAGGACAACAAAACAGTTCGCAGAAATTAGCAAGCAAACAACTCGTACTGTGCCAAATTCAAACTAAAACAATGTTTCTTTTTCTTATTTTTTTATTGAGGCCAATGTTAAATTGTTTATTGTATTTATCAGTCTTCTAAAACCGCAAGAATGATCACGTTAGACAAAGTTACATAAGAACGATCTGCTATATATTGTATTAAGGAAATTTTCGTCTAAGCTTATCAGCAGGATTGTGATTTTTCTAAGAAGTCCTTGATCTTATATTTCTCTCGTTTCGGCCGTGTTTTATAATATTAGTAATTTTTATAATTCTTCATTTGCGTTGTAAAATTGATTTAAGCTTCGCGTAATTGATTTTGGTAAAAAACTTACTTTGCGATTTTTTCCGTACATTAATTCTGGATAGAGACAACTTAGTAGTGAAAAACTTGTTTAAAATTTTGTTGGCACATTTCTAATCCGAATTTCCGTAATTGGGATACGAAAAAGGGTACACTCATACAAAGGTACAAAATAAAACAATTTACTTTAGAAGAAAATTTTCATACAATAAACTTCAATTTTTGTCGTCATTCCTCGATAGAAAAGTGGTTCTTGTGACGTTTTTGTGGAACGACATAAATGCAAACAACAAATTATTTCGCTCCTTGAGAAAAATTAAACAAAACGAAATCGTTCAAAATATTATTAAACGGAATGAAAAATGTCTTAAATGCATTTAGGTATTCTCTGAATAATGAATCACACATTTTTATTGTTGCTGCAAATCTTATTCCTCGTGTAGAAATGAAACTTAAAAATTAAGATTAAAAGTTTTTAGTATCGCTATAAAGGAGATATATGTTTATCGCTATTTGAATATATGTGGATAATGAAAATCGAGGTTTTTCTGTAACAATCTTAAACATGGCGTTGAGTTTTTTTTACTTATAACTATGAGAGACAGTTCTAACAGTTTATATGAAGTATATGAAACATTTGTTCTTAAGATTTTCGTTTTGGCGCGTACAGCTACTAAATAAAAGTACCCTTATAGAGATCCGCAGCTTTGTTTTGCTGATTATAAAATAAACAAAGAAAAGAATTTGCTTCACTATAAGCAAACCCTCTTTGACCTTCGTCTCATTTCAATCCGAACTTTATTTAGTCAAAGTCAAATATATATGATGAGAATTTAGGACACAATTTTCTTGTCTTACTTATATAAAGAGAAATAATTGCACGGTATTACTTTTTGTTCTAAATTTGAACCATTTTTTAGTTCATATAAATCACTATTTCAATTTCAAAGTTCAGAAATGATTAATGTTGCTCAGTTCGGCTCGTCTTTTATGGATCATAAATGAATATCATACTTTTTGGCCGGTTCTGTAACTTGGCAGAAAAAGCTAGAAACTAAGTGTGTTTGTAGATAATTTGCATTCTCTCAGTTTCACACCGGGTTGAAGGTCGCGTTCAAATCAAGATAGCTAAACCAAACTTCTTCCTTTAATCTCATGCTCCGGAAATCTGAATGGATGGATAGACAAGTATCTTTTAGCAAGTCTTTTGCTTCCCCGTTGCACAAAAAGTAAGAATTTTTCACATTAACGTGAGCAATTAACACAGTGTTTCATCACACCGATTTGTAAAAAGCTACCATGAGGTGGCGAAGGTATGTTTAAAAATATCAAAGCCACATTAAAAAAATCCTCTTTCAAAGTTTTCGGTTTTTTGCAGACAAAAGATATTTTCTTAGTAATCGGCTGAGAGAGAACACACGCGCACTCATTTCACTGACAGTTTCGGATACAGAAAAGCTAAACAATTACACTTTTCTCGAAAGCAAAAGAAGGCACATGAATGACTTCTATACTATTTTTAAGTTAAACAAAACTAACATACAATATAAATTTCAGAAGAGCCCATGAAGTTGCGTGAATTGGTGAAAAAGTTGGTGACATAGAAAAAACGCCTATACGGCTATAGTATTTTTTCAAAATATCCCTTTTACACAATGAGTATGGTTCAACATACTTTCGATTCCACTTGACTCTAAATGAATCAACAAAACCAATAAAGGTTTGTTTTGAATAACATGGAAAATTTGATTAAATCGAAACAATGATTAGTTTAAAGTTGAGACATTTTCTTTCGGGTTGGAGTTGTTATTTACTAAAAACATCCGGAAATGTAGCAAATTTTAGATAATTTGGAAACCTCTTATAAGTTAGCAATTTTTTTTTAGTTTTGAGTGTTGTTCCATTTTAGAAAGTAAGCCATGAATACTGAAAACTTTTAAAACTGTCAATATTTTTTAGCCGGATTTGAAAATGTATCATTATTTCTATAACTGATAAAACTTTTTCATAACTATAAACATAGTTCTATAATAAGGGCGAATTTTAAAAATCAAGAATATTACTCGACATTTAGAGAGTCAAATAATGTCTTTATGCACTCGATTGGTAGTAAACTAAATTATACTGCGAAAAATAGAACTAAACATATCAAAGCTCTCCTATATTCGACAGCGTCCTTCCCATTTATGCATTTGATCCGCGAAAACACTAGCTGAAATATATAAAAAGACCAAACGAAAAAGAAAGGCCTGAAAGTGCAACTAAATTACTTTTCGGCAAACTCGCAAGTAATGTTTCAATAGATAAATGCGGACTTTCGCTGAAAGCACCGTTAACTAGAAAAATAGACTAAAAGCGCTCGTTCGCACACAAAGTTTACAATCGATGAATATGGCGAAGGTTCCCGACATACATAATACATCTTATAATTTGTCTTCCTTTCAAACTCATATCGAAACGGAAACTGACTCGTGTTCCGTATTCAAAAGACAATCACCAAAACTCGAAAGGGTGAATTTCGCACTTGGAAGTTTAGAAAACCGAGAAGTTAAGCGATTGAATATATCCGAGCCATATGTTTGACTTGCGGTACTTCCCAACACAAACAAAATTCCTTTTTAAAAACTATTTACCGCCTAAATATTCAAGGATAAATTTAGAGCTGCTTTTTGTTTTCCATCTTTAGTTTCGGAGAATTAATTTGCAATATACCGGGCGCTTGTGTGTGTAATAAATTCCAGTATTCAGTCGATAAAGTTGAAACGACATCCTTCATAACCTTTCAAAAAGCTAAATTTGGTCTAAGACGAAATATCACAAAAGCTCTAATTTTCGTAGGAAATTAACCAGGTGTAAATATGAACAAATGTGAACATCTGTCAATTTACAACTCGAAATTGTATTAGGGTACACCCTAATCTATAAGTATTCAAAATAGATGCTCCAAACTAAAAGCGATTATGTAATTACCTGCTTAATAAATCTCACTGTCAGTCTTACCTCTTTGCCTTCTTCAGCAGAAGCGCAATCGAATACACCGGCCAACTGTCAATTCTACACTTTATCTCCTTCAGCAGAGGGGCGAAACCGTATACACGCGCCAACTGTCAAGTCTTGCACTTTATCTCCTTCAGCAGAGGGGCGAAACCGTATCACACGCGCCAACTGTAAAGTCTTATATTTTATCTTCTACAGCAGAGGGGCGAAACCGTATACACGCGCCAACTGTCAAGTCTTACACTTTATCTCCTTCAGCAGAGGGGCGAAACCGTATACACGCGCCAACTGTCAAGTCCTACACTTCATCTCCTTCAGCAGAGGGGCGAAACCGTATACACGCGCCAACTGTCAAGTCTTACACTTCATCTCCTTCAGCAGAGGGGCGAAACCGTATACACGCGCCAACTGTCAAGTCTTCCACTTTATCACCTTCAGCAGAGGGTTGAAACCGTATACACGCGCCAACTGTCAAGTCTTGCACTTTATCACCTTCAGCAGAGGGGCGAAACCGTATACACGCGCCAACTGTCAAGTCTTCCACTTTATCTCCTTCAGCAGAGAAGCTAAACCGTATACACGCGATAAATGTCAAGTCTGGCATCTTTATCTTCTTCAGCAGAAGCGGAGCTGTAAACGCGCACCAACTGTCAAGTTTTTTTGTCTTTTTTTTAACGGATAGGTGCAACACGCCATTTCTGCTGAGATTATTCTTTACTAGTATGTGTTCGTCTTGTGCAGCCTTTGTCTTTTGGGGTTTGGCTGTCGCTACTAGCTAATAAGGAGCTTAAGCAACGAGGAGCAACGGCTTACGAAAAAAACACACTTCTTGCTTGTCCTTTTCGATCACGTACGGTAAGTTGCCTTTCTCTTTTGTTCCAGTTGCGCTTTGTGAACTGAAAAAGATAAAAGTATTTTTCCTAGAAGCGGATGAAGATTGACAAAATACAATGTAGACCGTCCTCTTACGTTCTCTTAATCGTAGAAGGGAGTCTAAGCATGGTTCACACTAGCGACGGAAGCAGAAGCGTTGACGGAGACATCGAAGTGAGAACCGATGCGACAGAAACGGAGACTGAAGCCTCGCTTCCGTGCATGTGTATTGTAAAATTCAAAATGGCGGATGAGGCTAATAGGCCCCTAAAAGTACCCCACTCACAACGTCGGGAACTGTAGCCTGTAACCATTTGTCTGTAGCAGACGATAGAGTACACAAAGTCAAAGTATGTTTTTTTTCGAGGCTTAGCAAAGGTTACAACAAAGGTACATATGAGAACTGAACACAAACTGTGTATTTACCTTTAC
>JAOBAT010122275.1:0-13315 GCA_026413305.1 Hydrozoanthus tunicans
CGCCCCGTACCCAGGGGGTCTTATATCTGAGAAACGAACTCAAGCTAACATACCATTACATTTCAAGTTACATTTATAATAGATTTATTGTACAATTTCTAAAACAAATGTTCCCAAGTGAAAATGCTTGGAGACAAAAACACAGGGCTCGAATTTTTTTTTCAAATAGCCAGTTGGCTACCAGGCACAAAAATTTGGTACCCTGAGCGCAAGTTTTAATAGCCAGAAATATTTTCAACGTATAATCCGTACTACGTCTGTGTCTGTAACTGTGTGCGCATAAACTGCATTTGTTTCCAAATTTATTTCCCCAAGAAAGCACATGAGCTTTATTCGTTTATCACAGTTATAAGCGTTTTAATAGAAAAAAATCTTAATTAATATATCACAAAAGTTCCACACAATCTTGTAGTAACAAGCAAAAAAAAACTGGTAGCCAGTGTTCATTTTTTGGTAGCATTGGCCACTTATTGGTTGCAAGTTCGATCCCTGGAAACATGTTTTGAAACATAATGTTGTCAAACGCAATTCGTGCTGACACTATAGCTGTGTCATACAGATAGGTAAAACAAACAGTTTTATAACTTTTTGAACAATATAAAGAAAACAATTTGTTATAGCCTCTACCTGAAACAGATACAACCTGTGGAATTCAAAGATAATGAAAAACAATAAAAACCTCTCATAACTTACATTTCTCGCGAATTGACGTCAACATCGCCACAAACACATAATCTACGAGGACGAGAGAGGCTCCATCGGCAAACAGGGCGTCCCACAGTAAGAGAACATCTGCAAATGGGAATTCTCGGCCGAACAGCAACCTGATCCAGCGCCTAGTGATGACACTTGCGTTAATTAATGCTCTTTATTATTCTTATAAGTAAACACAAATCATAAACAACACGCTAGCTCCTTATTGGCTGACTTTTAATCGTCAATCTTTTGTTTCTACCATTCAATGACGAGAGTGGTGTTCTATTGTATTATAGTTTAATGTAAAATCCACAGCCAAAGCTATAATTTAACTTTGGTTTTACATAAGCAAAATCAACTGACAGAGCTGAATAACGTCTGCGCATGCTCAGGGTTTTCGCACTCTGACCGGATTTTGAATCAGAACGATGTGCTGTTCCGTCCGTGCTCATTTGTGCATTTGTTTTTAAAATGTACGCGATGCTTTTTGTGGTGAAATCGGTTATGTCTTCCATGAAAACAACTGGGTTGTCTCATGAACTTTTCATGTAGTTACATACATGTTTTTGACGGTTGCAGCCGTTCGTTGATGTTTTTGAGCATTTAAAGTTGTTGACGGTTTAACAACGATGGCGGTTTGTGACAGATTAGTTTTGTACTTGTTTTACGTAAAACTAATGACTTCAAGTTTATGTTATAGCTGACCAACTTCTCGGTTCTGCTCGAATTTTTTAAGGAACTATGCCAACTCTTGTTATTTTAATAGAAGTTCAGAAATCTTTTGGTAACTGGATCACCAGACGTGAAAATAATAAATAGCAAAACAGTTACTATTAATCAGAAGAACACATACAAATCCACAATTGGTGTCGACTCATTTAAATCCTATGGTAATTGAAGAATGATTTAGGTTGAACTACCCATTAAGTGGGCACAGTAACATTAAGTAAGTAGTAAGGAAAACAAATCGATGTATGTTCAAAACAGTTAGACGCTGATGTTCGCGTCTTCTCGGATAAAAACGTTAAACCGTAGGTCCCGGGTGGCAGACCTCGAAGGGGACTTCGAATCCTATTGTCTGTTCTCCCGTGACTCCTTGAGTCAAAAAATGTCATAAATAAATACATGCCTCACAATGTACAAGAACAAGTTTGCAGAAAAAAACAAACTAACTAGATTGATATTTAACAAGACCAATACAGATCATCGATGAAAGGTTGAAGTTTGAGGTAGTTTATTTACTAAGTTGAACACTTTTCTACATTTGTTATTTTTACACTATCTCTACATCTTATGATTAAAAGAATGCGGCGTCAGTTACAGTACCAAGTGAGTACTGAAAATAGTTGAAAGACTTATACCACCTTAGAAGCTCATTTACGTAGCTAATTTTACACATGGCCACAAATGCCCCAGTAAGGCCATGGAGATGACTGTCTATCAATAAAATAAAGTTTGGTGTCACCGGTATGAAAACTACTGTGTTTCCTTCTAATATGAAAATACAAGCTGTCTTGGATTTTTGGGAAGCAAGTTCCAGATGATAAGCTAAAGTATTTGAAGGAGTTGGCTCAGTTGATATACTTACAGGTAGTTCACTACCCAATGAAATGCTTCCAAGTAAAATTGAGATGTTTGACAGCTTCAGCAACACCAAATAATCTTGGTACTCCCTTAGTGACTTGGTCATAATTTTGGTTTCCTATTAAGACACCCGAAACAATGTGGTGTGCTAACCTTTGGTCAAGAGACTGATGTAGATTGACAATACTTAGAAGAAAAGTGTAAAAGAGTTTTGCTATGCTAAGAGCAATTAAGGTGCAGCCATTGCTTCCATTCCGCCCTCCAATTGTTGATTGAGACAGTCGTTGAGGAAATATACTCTTGCTTTTCTTCTAAATAATGAAATATACGGATATACTCTTGCTTTTCTTCTAAAATGACAGGAGGAATAAGCGTTTTGTGTTACTTATAACAGTTCCCCGCACTTAGATGATAACTTGTCTCGTTTTGTAAAAGGGAAAATGAAAAAACAAAATCAATTTAACATTTGTTTCAATACAAGAAAAATAAACTTACCATTCTAATTTCGCAATAAAACAATATTCGGCAATTGTTGCACCACTTGCCTCCCGGTCGATAATTAGCTACAAGTTTTCCACGTTCATCAAGAAACTGATTTGTTTCTGTGGAATGCTGGCGAGTTTTTTTGAATGCGTTTTTGCCAAAACAGAAGAGCATCGTTCATCCTCTTTTTCGAGGACCCTTCGACGTTTTAAGCAGACATGTCCCATTCCAGGTTTAGTACCTAAAACTCTGGCTAAAGCGGCTGAAAGGGGCCTTGAATTACCATAACAGTTTCTTCCGAAACCAGCAGTCCTCCTGACAGGTCGAGGAAAAGACCAAAGTCGCCAGTAAAAGGCAACATAAAAATGTAAACATAGTTCGTGAGAGGCCGTTGGCGACTTACTTCACGAACGTGCGATTGCAAGACCAATTTTCTTTTTAAAACAAAATTTTAAATTTTTGTACATTATCCAAATCTCTCAAAAACTAAGTTTCTCACAAAAAACGATCAAAATACAAATATGTCTCCAATAACAAAAAAGTGTTTTGGTTTTAAATACCCAGCAATTCCCGGCCTTTTTTTAAAGTCTCGCACGCTTGAGCCCACGTTATTCGCAGCACAGCAGTAATGTTATTCAGCTCTGTCAAATCAACTTAGAATGAGTTGCTGGTTGGCAGTTTTACGTTGTGCATGCTCAGAACAATGTGAAACCATTCACTGGTGATCCTATGATCTGTGCTGTTGTTCGCTTGCCGCCATTTGTTCTACCAAATACGGTATAACTGCTTAGTCTTCTTTCGCCACTTTATTTCTTTCTTTCTCACAAGATGGATCGAGTCTTCATTGCATTGTTCGCTCTTGTTTCCTAACTCGCAAGAACTTTCCCTTGATACACAACTTGCTCTTTTTGCTAATGTGTAGAATTTTTACCGTCTGCCACGAATGTTAAATTATGCAACTTTCCGGCACACAGCCGTTGCATGTCAGCTTCAAGTGCAACTAGAGCGGAAAAAACCCAGGCTAGTGCCTCCTAGTAAATTACAGAGAACACTAACATTGACAAGTAGCAGGCGTGTTAGTTTCCAAAGAGTTTGCAAGAGGCCGGGGTGAAATTCAGAAAGATTACCCAAGGTCTATTTTAAAAGAAATAAAAGACCATTTTCCCGGAACAAAATAAAATTACCCTTATAACAAGTTAACCGTATCAAAGAGAAGGCCTAAAGCGGGATTCCACAACATCATCTCTGTTAAAGTGTGTTACCGTTATAGTTGCTACCACCGTTAGAGGGTGCTGAGTGTTGCCGTTTAATACCGTTGTTTTAATATTTCTATTTTTACTAGAATTATTTCATTACTCACATTCCATACAGCTGAGGGGCGATCTCGAGGGTCTTTAGATGGATCCATAGATCAGAATCAAACTTTTTCAGCATGTGATCCTGAATTCGATTCAACTTCTTGACAATTGCAGTTGACTGAAGACGAAAGAGGAGACGTCAAACAACAATGACAAACATATTGGACTATTAAGCAAATGAAAAATCAGTGCACGAAGTTTACAACCAATCGTTGCTGAAAAATTGTCTAAAACATCAGTTTTGGAAAGCCTTTATACGGCTAAAGCTCGATTGATATCGCTAGCAGCTGCAACTCTATGAAATAACCATCCATTTTGCTCGTCTTGAAAGCTTGATTTAGATGCTTGACTATAGTGAAATATATAGAGGCTATTTCTGGTGAAACAAAATGTTCTGTTTGGCTAAAGTTTTCAACAAAAATAAAATTACAGCAAGTTTGATACTGGGCGGTAAAAATGAGTGGTAATAAACGAGTAGTATGAAATCAGGTCAAGAAAACTACTGAACGTTAAGTGTGATAGATCAAGCCTCTCAGTTTATTTTTCTTGTTTCTTCATCTTTTGCAGTACTTTCCTAAATTCAAAGTATTGTCTTCTAATTTCAAAGCCATTTCAAATGAACAGGTGAAAGAAAAGTATCACCTTCGTAAAGTGGTCTTGGAATTCTATTTACAATAACATACAGCATTTAAAATCATTTCTCAGACAAAAGAAGTTCTTACCGTTGTTGTTTGCTGTTCGTCGGTAAACAGTGAGGCGTGAGGATCCAGCAGCTACAAAGAAACAATTGCTGACAATGACCATTAACTTCAGCATGTTTCGTAAAGTAATTTACGAGTAAGTGTTTGAAGGCCTGAAGCACAGGTGCTAGGATAAGATCAGTATATAGTAAATGATTTACAAACTCAAGTGACCGTTATTTTCACCGAATTACCTCCGAATCGTTCTTTACTATTCGTTACAACCGCTATAGCTTGCTACCATTTTTTTCCCACCAAATTGTCTTTTAATGCTAGTTACTAACCGTTAGATAGGGTTGGCCAAGCCACTGAACGAATTTGCCTTGAGATCTACCGACTTCAAAGCGCTAGCATTTACAAAACGATCTGAATATGTACTTACATGCACGATTTTCCACAGAATTGTCTTTTCTTTCAACTAATATTCATTCGCAACCGTGTGCATTGCATTATGGCGACGTGACCAAAAGTAACGTCATCCACAAATAGATTTTGCCTCAGTTGTTCCTTGACAGTTTTCAACGGACGCTACTCAATGAGCCGTCAAACGATTTTCGCTTACCCGGCGGTTTTATATTTCATTCGTGTTATGTCATTTTAAGTCGGATCTCGCTATAGTACTAAAGAATTAACTCTTTATTTCGATGGAAATAACAGTCACTAGTGTTTGTAAATCACTAACTACTTTATATACTGATCTGATCCTAACGCCCGTGCCTGAAGCTAAGTTACTTGTTTGAACTTTTTTAAGTTAAAACTTAAAGTACCTATTTCGAAACTCTGGCTTTGCGAGTGATAAGAGTACAGTCAGAAATGATGGCATTTGACAACATGATGAACAACGTTCCAAGAAGTCAAAACCTAAGAACTGGATTGGGTAAGAAACAAATATTGATCAATTCTATCATTGAAATAAGGAAGCACTACAGTGCAGATTGCGTCTCTACTAGTACTATTCAAGTGCTCTTCAACATCATACAAAATCGAAAGACTTAACAACTATATCCACGATCTAAACACTTGCATCAACGAGACTCGTTACCAACAGATCCAGATTAACCAGTATTGTTACTAACACAAGTACAGGCTGCATTAATTACCACCATATTATTATCAGCAAGATCAAACAAAAGTACAAGGGATGCAAGATCTAAACCTGAAACCAGTAAAACCTTGTCACCATCAGTAAAAAATAAAAGTAAGTAAGTATCAAATTAAAGATACCTTTACTTTGACTTCTCCAACTGGTTTGTGCTGATACCACTGTTCAGTTAACTCCATCAACTGGCAAAACAGTGCACTGGGTTAAAAAAAAAAGAACAAAATTTTTGTTAGCTCCAAACAACTTGCTGTAAAAAAGTCAATACACGCAAAAAATGATGAATAACTGAACAAGTTGTTGATTGCTTCAACTAACGAACGTCAGAAACAAAACAAATACTGACAGCACATGCCACTTAACATTTTAATACTTACAAAGCATCGTGTTCAAGGTAAAGTGGATCCATAAGGTACTTAGCGGTTTCCCTGGAAAGCAATTTACATTTGTTAGAAACAGACAACTTACAAAAGTGTTTTTGAATAGTGTACGGGTTGCACATGACTGTATGCAACACGCTCCAAAGAGGAATGCTGAAGCAAAACAGTAATATACTTTTGTTGAAAATGGGACGGTGACACTTGGCTAAGAACCAGGATAAATTTCAAAAGTAAAGTAAAGTAAGATGGTGCATTTATATAGCACCTGTTCAAAGTGGAAATGCTCAAAAGCGCCTTACAATGACCAGTTGATCCCTGTCGGACTGGAAGCATATTTAGGCGCCTCTAGCAGCCGCTTCAAAGCAGTAACATAAGCTGGTACTCATTCTACCAACCCGCGGAAGGATGGAAAGCTGAGTGGACTATACTGGAAAGAAGAACACCCAATTATCCATTAACCCTCAACCAAGCCAGGAATCGGGGCTGGGGAATTGGGAGGCAGAGTTCTTACCACTGTGCCTACCCCTCTGCTAAATTATGTTGCTTGGCAAACTAGTAATGAAAACAAAGAGGAGAAAGACGGTGGGTACATTGTCAGGACCAAGTGATAATCTTCAGGGGCGAATCTGTATGCAGCTAGAGTGAAGGACGGCAGTTTGGGTTAAAATTAGTAAGACGTGAGCTCTTAGTGTTCATTTTAGGGTGAGTTTCACTGTTTCTGAATTAGCCCTCAAATAAAAAACATCATATCCTTTTCTGAGTAATAATGTGAGAAAGTAACAAAGATTAATCTTTAGGGAAGTTTTCTAGCTTTTCGAGATATCCGTTAAAGACAGTGCAATAGCCACAGGAAATGATGCTAAGGACCCTAGTAATATTGACTTGGTAAAATACATAAATGTACCGGAACCAAGTTTAAGAGTTGGTCAATACCTTAAGAATGTGACATCCAAAGCGTTTACTTGCTGAGGATAACATAAAGGAAATAAAGAACTGGTAAACTGAATTTCACTTACAGATTACTGCCTTCAAGGTACTTGTATATTTTTGCCTCTGAATCCAAAACATACACAATGGGTGCAAGAAGTTCGTGCATGCCCTTCAAGAAGAAAAAGAATTTGTAAATCATTTAAAAGCAAAATTTTGATACGAATTTAAAAACGGTGTGAATTTTATCATGATTTTGCACACATCTCGATGAGAATGAAATACTTGGAATAAATTAAGTAGACAATGCTTCTTTTCAACCATTTGGCAAGGTATGATAACACAATTTTATTTAACTCTAGAATAACCTGAAATTGTTACTCTTGAGTAAGGTCAATTAAATGCACTCTAAATCCAGGAAAATAACTAAATAACTTTCCATCTTTTTTGTAATTTTCAATTATCAAGGTCAAATTTAAACATTCAATAAAGGATACTCTTTTCCTTTAGTAAAGATCGACCCTTCATATCAGAACTCAAAACTTTTTTTCTTATGAAGAAAGAAGTGCCATAGCATATTTGTTTTATTTGCCTGTTGGTATCCAAAATCTTCAATTCCTTAAAATAACAGAGCAAAATGCTCAGCATAATCTCTGGTTGTTTTACTTACCTGTTTGTTTCCAAGGTCCTTATTCCTATTAGAATAACTGAACAGAATGTGCATCATAATCTCTCTGGTTGATTTACTTATCTGTTTGTATCCAAGATCTTCATTTCTCTTAGATTAACAGAACAAAATGTGCGTCATAATCTCTCGGGTTGTTTTACTAACCTGTTTGTATCCAAGATCCTAATTCCTCTTTGAATAACAGAACAGAATGCATGTGTATCATAATCTCTCTGGTTGTTTTCCTTACCTGTTTGCATCCAAGATCTTCATTCCTCTTAGAATAACAGAACAGAATGTGTATCATAATCTCTCTGGTTGTTTTCCTTACCTGTTTGCATCCAAGATTTTAATTCCTCTTAGAATAACAGAACAGAATGCGTATCATAATCTCTCCTGTTGATTTACTTACCTTTTTGCATCCAAGATCTTCCTCCCTCTTAGAATAACAGAACAGAAAGCGCATCATAATCTCTCTGGTTGTTTTACTTACCTGTTTGCATCCAAGATCTTCATTCCTCTTAGAATAACAAAACAGAATGTGCATCATAATCTCTCTGGTTGATTTACTTACCTGTTTGTATCCAAGATCCTCGTTCCTTTTAGAATAACAGAACAGAATGTGCATCATAATCTCTCTGGTAAAGAGAATACAAATATTCTTTATCAAAATGCACACATCCCTTATTATTTGGCAAATTCACAAGTATAAATAAATTCCTTGTTGAGACACTTCTCTTTTTTGCTGATTTTTAAGTGACGAAAAAAATAAGTTACTAAGAAATCATTACTGGCACAAAGTGTTTGAACAGGTTTGAGCTTTTGATCTTAGCCAGCAGTGTTGGATGACCGCCTGCAAAATATCTGTTGGGCATTTTTTGAATGATAAAAAAAATTAATTTCAATACGAAAATATTTGGACTATTAAATTTTCGGACAAAAAGAAAACGGCAAAAATTCTTATAGTTGTCCGATATCGTCCGAACATCAAAATTTCCGAAAGTTTTAAAATTTACTTAATTTAATTTTGACCTAATATCACAAGATTTGAAAGCATTGGTGCGGTCAGAACCACTTTTTGGTAGATTGTAAAGTAATTTCACACAGTGGGTTTATCATCTTCCGATACAATGAAAGATTCCAGGAAGTCGACATACACTGCTTCTGTGTTTGTCTTATCTTTTGAATCAAACTGTTTCACTACTCCTATGGTTTTCGACGTTTCGTAGGCTCAGCGTTGTTTGTAAACCAGTTTAGTTTTATTGATAATTTTTCAAAGTATTTTTATGTCGTCATTTGTCCGAAATTTACGTGTAAAATGTCCAAAATCTGATGTGGGAAAAATTTTAGGTCCGACAATTTTCGTAAAGGAACTACTCACCTAAAGCAAGCCTCGGAAACAAATGACACAGAGAAAGTGTGTTCCTTAGTTAACGTCGCATCCTTTTCAGTTAATCCGGTCCCTTGGGTTCACAGTTCATGACTTGTAAACTTGTAGTTTTTTATTTTCCAAATGTTTACAACGCAAAACAAATATATTTCGTAAAACCAGTTACCTCTTTAGTGTTCAGAAATATACTTGTTTTGCATTTGCAAATTTATTATACACGTTTGGAAAAGAAAAAAAAACAAAAGTTCACAAATCATGAAGAAAACAACGCGATCTATTATCTATACAGATGAACACAGGTACACAGTCCTTGCTACCAAAACCCAAGAAAAATGTCGTTTTAGCCAACTCCAGCTGCACTCTTATCTAACTTCACAACAATTTTACCTTAAGGATCAGAAAAGACTGGAAGTACACTAGTTGTTCTGGATGACGAGCAAGGAGTTTACTTACTTGACTCTTGTTCGTTGGAAATACTCAATTTCTGGAAACCTTTGAAAAATAGGAAGCAAGTTTGTGAGCCTCAGTATCATACACAATAATTACCATAACGCCTGATTGTTAGCTTTATTCAATTGATACTAAACACAAATAATTGGATGAAACAAATAATCTGGTATTTGAAAACTTACAGTCGATCCAAATCTTGTTTGATGGCATTTTTTAATTCACTGTTTTCAAAGTACTGTTTCCACGGGCTCTGGAAATGTAAATTAACGAATTTAATAGAAACAAGAATTCCCTTTTTTGTGTGTCAATTCTAACAAACTGGATCCTTCTGAAGTAAGCTGACCATTGGTGACAACCTTGCTCAACTTTGAAGCTTACTCAACTAAGACAAGCAAAAACATAATTTCAACATTGGCTGGACAGTATAGTTGTACCTTGAGAACAATACTAAAGAAGGCTTGGTCTCTCTTTAGCTAAACTTTCACATGCACCAAGAACAAAGTGAATCTCTACGCTAAGTTTTCAACGTGTGGTCAAAGATGGTTCTCTTTACCTAACCAACACACTTTTAAGATTTCCATTTAAATTGAAAAAAAAGATTGAATCACAATTAACCCAAAAACTTAGTTTCAAAAATCTTCAAATAATTAAAATATCAACATGAGACCGAGTTTGAAGTGATGGATATGGTTATATTTTCTCAAGGGTGTCCAGAAATTGAAGGTGCTTTGTTAAGCATCCAAAACAAGCTAAGCAAAGTCAGTGTTCTAGGCAGCTAAAACAAAGGACAGGTTGCCTAAAGCTTGTCACAGATCTAGTTTGGTTCAGAATTACGTTGCTTCAAGTGACCATTCAAATTGCTCAAGAAATTGGAATATTATTAAATTGAAACATCAAATTCTTCATTTTGACTACCTTTTCTTAACGATACTAAGGCTTTGAAAACAACAGGGTGCAGCATGAAACTAACAAGACGCTAGGTAAAAGTTAGGGCACAAGGAAAAACAACATGGTGCTACAACTTTCCTTTTGGCCTAGCTAGAAACCTGAACGTGACAGTCCTGAAAAAGATGAAAACCTGTCAGCAAAGCCAGTGTAAATGTAAAGTAAGAAAGGGTAGTTGTAATAGTCTTCCACGCCAACTATGTTGCAGTTTCTTAACATGTAATTTTTTTTCTAATCATTATTAGCTCACATGCTCCTCCTGTGACAAAGGGTTGTTAAACCGGAGGTCAGCAGCTCCATCCTGTTGTTTGTTTGGATCTATCAGAAGCTTGGTAAATAAAAAAATAAATATACTTAATATCAGTTTTAGAAATATCTACAAAATTGCACAAAAAAGAGCCTGAAAATTTATTGTTAAATTACTTATTGCAGCTACCTTCAGTGTACAATAGATACAAATATTACTGTTAATATTTATGTATCAAACCACATAATTATCAATAATAATAAAATTGCATTCAATAATAAATATCAAACCTCTTCCTTAAGGGTGCTGTAGTCATTTCGCTGGATCTGCATTGATTTCATCCAGCTATCTCTTTCTTCAGGAAGGCAATCAAGAAAAACCTTAAATTTGAATACAACATTGTTCAAACTTCAGCAACTGACTACAGTACTATACATATTGTTGTATAATATGATACCAGGTCTAACTAAAATTTTCCTTCTTTTAAAAATTGAAGAAACTTTTATGTACATTATTACAGTATCTAAATAGCACCTGACTTATGACAGAGTTCCAAGATATTTGTTTTAAGATATATCCTGTTAGCATGCTTGTATGTAGCAGACTAGCAGGTTTCATAGTATTTTCTCTGAAAACCCAGACTTTGCTTCCTATAGGTATATTGAGCAAGCAATCTTCTTACAGTTGAGACTCAATAAACCTGAGTTGCATGGTCTTGCTAAAGTGAATGGAGGCATATACATCACATCTGGAGACTTTCAGTGTGTAATTACAATACCTCAGAAAGGTTTTAAGCTGCTATGGTAATATACTGGTACCAGTCTAGGGTGTGTATGACCCTAAAACAAACTTTTTAGAACTTGTCACTGAAACAATGTACATCTGTTTTAGTTTAGTTGTGTAGTAGTATGAGATTTGCTTAACAACAGAGTCTAAGCTATAGACAAGTCACTAATACTAATTCAATGCACACCTCCCACTAATTGCTGGCATCAGTGTATTACCACTTTTAAAAGCTCCCATGGAGGTTATGAACATCTAAATGCACTTTACACTTATGACTAAGTTGGATCAAATGGACATCAAAGTTTAAATTATCTAAGCTTTCATGTTCAAATTCGTGTTTTTCTGTGCATGCACAGAACTGCAAACATGTCTGCAAATGGTTAGACCTTCGCGTCTTCTCGGATAAGGATGTTAAACTGTAGGCCCAGTCTCTCGGTCTCCTATCGAGGGACTTAAAAGAACCCACAACACTTGTTGACAAAGAGTAGGGTGATCCCGGTGTTGTGGTCTGTCTCTTCTACTAACTGAGGGCAACTCTTAGGAAAATAGTTGTGAGCC
Source organism: Hydrozoanthus tunicans (assembly GCA_026413305.1). Taxonomy (NCBI): domain Eukaryota; kingdom Metazoa; phylum Cnidaria; class Anthozoa; order Zoantharia; family Hydrozoanthidae; genus Hydrozoanthus; species Hydrozoanthus tunicans. Next base: position 12,311 of record JAOBAT010122275.1, read on the forward strand.
GTGTAGAGCAGACTGTCTAAGACCCTCAATACCAGAGTCAACTGTAAACTATTGTTAAGCGCTTTGAGCATGTACCTATGGAAAGGTGCTATATAAATGCTAATTAACATTATTATTATTATTAACTGACTTACCCTCCAACATACACTCCTGAATTTTGAGTATCTCAATTTCCCGTCAAGAGCGTGTTGACTGAGCTTTAAGTAAAACAGATACTCATGTTTTAAAATAGAACAAAAAGATTCAAGAAAGAAAAGAAGTCGTCATTACAGACTGCCAACCCTGTACAAAATAGTAACCGGCTCCTGAAAAGCATGCCCTTCTGATAAGCAGTTCTATAAATATTGCCTATCTTTAATTTGATACTCAGTGCTGCTTCAAGTAGTTGTGAAACTGATACCCTGTAAAACAGCTCACCCCCACAGACCAAGTCTATGGAGTAACTCTTTCCCCCTACTTCTTCCAGGGCTAATGCCCTGAGAAAAGAAAAGGAAGTCAGATGTCTGGCCGTAAGAGACTGGGCTAAGCCAGTGGGGAGACTAGACTACAGAAAGTGGGCAAAGGCAGTGAGGAGACTGGACTACAGTAGGGGAGAAGAGACTGGAAAAAGGTAAAGAGGAGACTAAACTACAGTAGAGGAGAAGAGGCTGGGCTTATGAAGTGACGAGGCTAGACAAGAAAGGGGAGGAAACTAGGCCAAGGGAGGAGGCTAGGCCAAGGCAGAGAAAGAGACTAGACAAAGGTAAATTAAGACAGAAGAGGAGAATAGACCAAGACAGGGGAGGGAGACTAAGCCTAGGCAGAGGAGGACACTAGAAAAAGACAGGGGAGGATACTAAGTTAAAACAGGGGAAGAGACTAGACCAAGATGTGGGAGGAAAATAGACCAAGACAGGGGAGGAGACTAGACCAAGACAGGGGAGGAGAATAGACCAAGACAGGGGAGGAGACTAGACCAAGACAGGGGAGGAGACTAGACCAAGACAGGGGAGGAGACTAGACCAA
>JAOBAT010122286.1:0-13314 GCA_026413305.1 Hydrozoanthus tunicans
TATATATATAATTTATGTACTTTTAATTTGGGTTTTGATTTTAAACTCTTAGCTGTATTCTCCATCATGGAACAAGTTTGGTCAATTCTCATTTTCTTGTTACAAAAATGAAGTCTTATGTTGTATGTGTTGTAAAAGGAGAAGATACAGTAGATGCTGACTACATGGGACTGAGAGGGTTAAAACACTTGCACTATTTGGTTAGAAAGCAACTTGTTTTAAAAGATCTTTAGCTTGCTGCTAGTGATGCTAGAAAGGCATTATCAAATGAGTCATTGCGATGTTACAGACATTTCACAAGAAGTTTTATGTACAATGAACTTTATTGTTGTTTAAATGACAGGACTTGAAAGATGCTATTCGCCGAGATGACATGGCTGCAGCTCGCGGTATCCTTAAAGATGCGAGCAAAATGCTCCTGTCAACATCAAAAGTAAGTTCAGTTGTTTGTTTTGAAGAGCATAAGCTGATCAATACTTTTAATGGTAACCTGATAATGCTTTGTATTACTGTTAGTTGGAACGTGGAAGGGAGGCTGTGCCTGTCCGCCTTACTTTTCATAGGAAAACTATCCAGTTTCAAACTTTATATCTCCGTCAAATTGCGGCCAATCTTTATGAGGCTTTCTTACTCTAAGTATAATTTTATTAATGTGCTGAGATTTACTCTGGACTCATTTTCCCAATAAACTGAACACATTTCTATACCATGCTAGCATGAGAAAAGTCTATTATATGGGACGAACACTTTCCATGGTTTTTTATAATTATCTTAAAATTGGTTAAAAAATTAATAAGTTATTTAAGTTGTACTTATTTTAGTAATAATTTATGTGAGTAAGAACTTGGCAGGTGAACAGCAGTAGAATGCAGAAAGTTGTTAAACTGTTGATCTAATTGGCTAAGTTTTGAAAATGGAAGTTATAAATCTTCAAAAGTATGCTACAGTAATGTATCTCCTTCCAGTTCACTTAATGACATTCATTCCTTTCTAGCTGGAGCATCAAAATAATGTTTCTGTTTTTAAATTGAAAAATTTCTATGATCGGATATCATCAAATTATTAAACAACAGTATGTCACATATAGGTCAATGTATTTTTGGTGTGTAAGTTCTTGCATGGGAAAAGTAAAATGCAGCTGAACAATGGAAGGCTGTGTAGTTTTTACTGCAACCAATACTTTAAAGACTGAACTCGAGGAATCTAAAGAAGATGGGGTTTTTAAAACCCAGACTCATTAATTTATCAACTCTTGTCATTTTCTAGGCTTTTGTTCGTCACCCAGAAGTAGCATCAGCCAAAGCCAATCGAGACTATGTGATGCAACAAATGCGAGGTGCAGTTAACACAATATCTGGAGCAGCGCAAGCCTCTGGTAGAGCTGAACCACATCCGCTAGAAACTCCTGGAGCCCTTGCAGCTGCACTTGATGATTTAGAGGTATGTACAATTTAAGTTCTAATAAAACGTGCCTTAAAGTCCCTATCAAGCTTATTTTTTAAGTTCCAGATGAAAAGAAGAACCCTTTGATAATAATAATTTTCAAAAATAAACCTTTTCTTGCTGTCCTGTTACATTTTTAGACTTGAAGCTTGCAATGATGACGTAGCAGGAGGCATATGACCTAGCACGAGGCATGAAGCAGAGACAATCTTTTTTAATTCAATTCTGGCTACAATAGTCACATAATTATAACTTTAGTCAATGAGTTACACCCTTGAAATTGTCTGAAATAAATTATATAACAACAGGAAGGAAATATTTATTTTATTTCAAATACACACTTTTAAAATGATCAGTTATATTAATGATACTGAAAGTCCAAAACCCTGCAGTGGAAATCTTAATTTCCATAAACCAGAAAGTACAGTCCCAATTAAGGTCCACATGCACTTCAGAGAAGTCATTAATTCTTTATATATTTTAAACAACTTTCTTTAAGTGATGTTATGCATTAACTTGAAGGCTTGATTTTGATTACTAATGAGATTTTCTAAAAAAAATTATAACAGGAGCACAGTAAATTGGTAAATTACAACAAATTATAACAAATTACTTGATGGCATTTTTGACTCAAGGAGACAACGGAGAACAGACAATAGAACATTGAGGTCTGCCAACTGGGTTCTAATAAGCTATACCCTTTCGTGAACCTAAATGGCTCATAGGGCCGGTGTGCTTAGCGCTTATCTCAAGTTTCTGTACTGTTAAGTGGATGAGAGTCTTTGACTCCCCCTGGACAAGACACTGAACTATTGCAGGTTAGCTCCCAGCAGAACTGGTACTCATTTATACAGCTGAGTCGACTGGAACAAAGTCAGGCAAAGTATCTTGTTCAAAGCCACAACACAGTGGTCTGACCAGGGCTCGAACTTGCAACCCTAGGATTACAAGCCGAACAAGACTGGGTCCTAATGACCCCATATAATTATATTATCCAAGAAGGTGCGAAGGTCTAACCAGCTTGTCCTCAGTCTATATTAAAACCAAGAACCCCAGCATGATAGACTAGCACCAGCCTATACCTAATGCCTTGACTGGGCTAACCAGGTGTGGGTAATGACAGCTTTTAGCGGAGTCACTGCTACTTAAGACATCCTTCAGGAGTCACAATTTACAGAATAACTTAAAATCTTGATTTAATTTGTAAAATTTGTAATAATTACCAAAAGGGCCAGGTGCAAAAACAACGTGATTAGATAACTTTGTGTGAAATGCTAAATTCTCCCATTGCTTATTTGAAGAACGAATATTGGCCTGGAATAATGCAGGGAGAGTCCTGAACTTAATCAAGAGTCACTTTCATAGTTTTAAACTTGATCCTTCAGTTTTAAAACCTTCTAATTGACTATTTGGAATCTGTAGTCTCAATTATCAATGGATCCAGTCAAGTATACTGAGAAACACACCAGGCCATCATTAGAGAACCGACTTGAAAGTATAATCAGTGGTGCTGCAAGGCTTGCTGACGCTGCCAGTACCAGAGATAACACCAGGGACAAGATCATTGCTGAGTGTAATGCTGTGCGGCAGGCACTGCAAGATTTGCTCAGTGAATACATGGACCATGTAAGGTTTTTTGTTTATGAAACTGAACAGATAAGTTTATATATATTAGGACAACTTTTACCAGTACCCCTGCAGTTTGCGTGCAGAGCTTAAACATATACAGTGTATTTATCCTTGTAATTTCCCCATGGATCCCCAAGATTAGACAATGGAAAGAAAACTTTAAGAACTTTTCAAACTTTCACTTCCTGTAAATTGTTCAGTTTGATAATTTACAAGTAAGAAATGTTCGAAGGAAAAAAACGTCATAACTCTATGTTTCCCATGCAACAATACTGTACCTTATACAATGCAAATATCAGCTTTTCCTGTTGAGTAGTTGAACACTTTTGGCAAGCCAATTATTCTGAACAACTGGAGTGATATGGATTCGTTCTTATTGACTGAATGGAGCTGTTGAATTCTCAAATCGTAATTATAGCAAATTGTGTGCTAAGTTCCACTTCTTTCTAATTGCTTTTGTTTGCAACAAATACTTGCGCTCTTTCATCATCTTGCATCATCAAATTGTCAAATGATGTCACCAACTGAAAGTAACATTCAAGTTCAGAAGGGTAAAGATGTTAAAGGAACGTTAAAGAGAAAAAGTATTGGTCACCATTATTTCATGCTGAGCCATTGTTATTTAAATTTTAAGTAACGGTTTAGTAGGCCAGTGGTTTAAAGTTGTTTTAACACTTTCAAAGGGTTAAAACCCTTTAAGGTAACTTTAGATACATCCAATGATGTTTTGCTTAGTTCTCCCAACTACAGTACCGCCTGGAAGCACTGTATGTCCCTTATTTGCGAATACTTCATGTTGCGAAGTTGCTACCAAAGTGCGAGCAGAGATTGTAAATAGCTCGAGAACTGTTTGCATGCATATAAAAGTACACGTAATTCCAGGCAATATTATAGAAGCTATACATTTTAATAGATGCCTTGTTTTCATCCTCAGTAACTTGTTGATCTTTTTTCATTACAAAATGTTCTATACATGTACTGAGTTTTTACTGTCTGTTTTCTTCGTGTGTCAAGGCAACAGGAAAGAAGAAGCATGTAACTGGAGGACCTTTGGACCAAGCTATTGAGAAAATGTGCAAGAAAACAATGGCTCTCAGGGGAGGGGTAAGGTTCAAATAGTGTTTCTTTATTGACTACTCAGGTGGAGATTGGTCAGGAGGTCATTATACAGGGTATGATAAGGAAGGAGTAAAGGAACTGCTTTTCTAGAGTCTTCCCAGCAGGTAGCATCATTCTATATTGATGAGAGTTATGGAGGGAGGGATTCAAACTTTCTTGAGCCTAACAAGTCAGATAGGAAGGAAAGGGCCCTGGGGGGCCTCTTCAATGTTAACCAGGTAGCAGAATAGTTGTGGGAGCCATGGGGAAAAGTAGATGATATTTTTAGAGTTCTTGATGAATGAGCTGTGGAAAAGGTAGGTACTACTTTGATTGGTTAGTTTTAGCAAGGTAATACAAAACAGGGTAGCAGTTTCGTTGATCGTTTGTGCTGGATGGCTTTCTGTCAATTGGTGTGATAGAAGAGGTGTTGGAAAGGGTATGTCAGGATTTTATTTGTTTTATTTTGTTCAAGTTACAATTTGGATAACAAAATTAATTACAATTCCTATAATATACATTATCTCTTTATTAGCTGCGAAAAGCTGTCGTAGACCATGTGTCAGACTCATTCTTAGAGACTAATGTGCCACTGTTGATGATGATTGAAGCTGCACAGGCCGGAAATGAGGCTGAGGTTGAAGAATGTGCAGTGTTATTTGCTGAACATGCTGCTAAACTGGAAGAGGCAAGTTACTCGATTACATACTACAGGTCTACTTGCTGCTAACAGGGTTCGTACGGGCCCTGGAAATGCTGGAAAACCCTGGGAAATTTTTGAACCCCTGAAAATCCCTGGAATAGCTCTGGAAATTTTTCATTAAGCCCTGGAAAATTTCATAGAATCTTGTTGAAAAAACTAGATTTCCAAAGAGATGCATTAGTTTTCGTTTCAAGTAACAACTAAGACCTTAACTTAATTTTTGTTGTTGTTATATTAAGTCCAATAAATACAAATCTTCATGACATTAGTTACTAAAACATTGTTTAAACAGGTGACTTGGAACGTTAATATTTTCATTCTGGGTTTAAAAAGTCCTGGAAAAGCCCTGGAAAAATTTTAAAAAATAGCCCTGGAAAACCCTGGGTTTTTGAAGTTCTGAAGGTGTACGAACCATGTGCTAAGTGTTTAAACATGTCTCTTAAAAGGGAAGCTGTTTATCTCAGAATTGGTTTTAGACTTGATTGACGTTTATGCTTTTAGTGATAAGAATAAACAAAAAAGCAAACTAAAAGGGATTGACCGCTACGTTAAGATTAGTTTGAGTTTGTCAGCCCAGGCCCAGTTGTTCAAAAGCAAATCAGCACTAATCAAGGGCTAACACTCAAACCTAGGTTCTTGTTTTCAACCTTACACAGACTGATTTAAGCTGTATTTTGGGAATTAGCACGGTTTTTCCTCGGCAAATCTAAATGGTATTATATAAGAACCGTACGTTTTTTCCTCAGGGAAGAAATTACTGCTTAAATTTTGTCGTAACGATAACCACCCTTTAAACAACCCAGCCCAGGAGTTGATGCACTATAAAAGTTGATGCTTAAACACTTTCATTTAGCCCCTGAGATCCAAATTGGTAGAAAACAGTATCGATTTATTGTCTTAGAATTTTATTTCATTAAATAAAAGCTTTTATTTTACTTTGCAGGTTGCAAACCTTGCATGCTCAATGTCAAATGACAAAGAAAAGGTCAAAATGGTTCGAATTGCAGCACAGAATATTCATCACATGTGCCCACAGGTTTGTCAGTATGTCTTTATTAGTTACCCATACCCCTCATCTTAGGATAAGAATCTTGAAATCGCTATTTGGATAGACCAGGGCCCGGCTGTACGAAGCCTGGATAAGCTATCCGCTGGATAAAAGCTAACGGTCATCACTAATGAATCAAAGATTGTTTGACTCTTTGTTGATTTCTCTATCCCTGGTTGTTAAGTGAGTGGAAGACTCCTAAAGTAATGGTTTGAATGGGGTCAAATAACTTTCATTATAGTTTTACTGCATAAAATAGAAATCACTTATCCGGCGGATAGCTTATCCAGGCTTTGTACCGGGCCCAGATGTAAGGTTCCAGTCTGCCATCCAGGAGGCCAGGTTTGGTTCCTGGTCCCGAGGACCTTCATCCAGGTTCTTAAAACAATTAACTAGAACATGCTGCCTTTAGACCTTCGCGTATTTTCTGATAAGATCATTAAACTGCTGGCGTGGGCAGCAGATCCTGTCGGAAATTTGATCCCTTTTCAGGGTTTGTGCCAACCCAGGAAATCCTGGAAAACCCAGGAAAATTTTTAAGCCCGGGAAATCCCTGGAAACCCCTGGAAAAATCTGGAGTTTTTTTTTTAAGCCCTGGAAATTTTCATGGAATCTTATTGAAAAAACTAGATTTTCAAAATGATGCATTGTTGTTCGTTTCAAGTAATAACTAAGACTTTAAACTTAATTTTTGCATGTCGTTGTTATATTAAGTTCAATAAATACAAATTTTCATGACATTAATTACTAAAACTTTTTTTAAACAGGTAATTTTGAACGTTATTTTCATTCTTGGTTTAAAAAGCCCTGGAAAAATAGAAATAAAGCCCTGGAAAACCCTAGCTTTTTGAAGTTCTGAAGGTGTACGAACCCTGCCTTTTGTCTGTTTTCCTGAGATTTTGAAATGAACCGAAAATGTTTTTGTGAAACTGGCTATTCCTTTATTGAGCCTATAGTCGTTCAGTAGGCAGGAACTCATCTTTTAAGTGGGATGCTGGCTCAACAAATGTTTATATTAGTTTGAACAGCTGTCTTTACTGCAGTTGTATAAAATAACTTGTCAATCTCGAGTATGAGGTTCACTAGTCACTTGTAATAGCCACTCTTTTTGATAAGATCGGATTGTTGTATTCAATTTTTTTATAAGCAATCTGAATGTTGTTTTTATGAGGGTCATATGTTGGAAAGCTTTAATAATTATGGTAAATATGTTTACCCTCGTTAAATGAAGATTATTGTATTGTAATCAATGGCTTTCTCTCCTGTAATTTTCGCGTTGGTAAACAGATTGGATTGCTGTAATTTCTTTGTCAAGACGACCTCAATCTCATCAAAATAATTATTTTATTTGATTTATACATCTTTTAGCCTAGATAAGCATAGTAAAGAGACCAGTGTCATTACAGGTCGGTTTGTTTGTGCTATGCAACATCTCTAGTTCCACACTCCTGTAAATAAGTTGTTTGGTTCTGAATCATAGCGATGGAACTAACTAGGTAAAGCAAAGAAACCATACGTTTTTAACGAGAAACCGTGCTATAAAAGGGTTGTGCAGGGCGACCATCACCTTCAGCTGTCACTCAACTGCCAAAGAGACGTGTATGAAATGAGTTGTTTCATGTAACATATGAACAGACTATATTTGATTACTTCAGAACCAAAGATTTTTGTTGACTACAGCATTGGTAAAAAGAAACACAGGCGAACTGCGAATTACGCATAGTTTCGACGAAAGAAAGTGTGAAAACTTTGCCGAAAAGGTGCAACATTTCAAGGAAATTTCTTACAGAAACAAAAGAACGCATCGTTCGAAACGAGTTTTGGTTGCATTTCTTTTTACCACTGATGTTTGTTTACTAGTGTTAGCGGTATGGGTTTTTTAAATTATTTTTAACGCTCAGACAGAAGTTGAACCGCCATTTGGCTCAAAACTTGAATTTTGAAAATATGTGAGATGGGAGAAGATCTAACTCTTTTATAGCACGGTTTCTCTGTTTAAGTAAGCAGTGGATTCAAATCGTAAAACTTTCAACTCACTGTTTTGGTGTGGTGGGGTGACAGAAATAACAGATGTGGCAACTCCTTAGAGTTTTATCTTGTTGACTTTCAGGTGATAAATGCTGCACGCACACTAGCTGCCAGGCCCCACAGTCAGGTTGCTCGGGAGAATATGGATGTGTTTAAGGAAGCCTGGGAGAAGCAGGTGAAAGTGTTGACAGAAGCAGTGGATGATGTCATCACCATTGACGATTTCCTAGCAGTTTCTGGTAAGGAAAGTGCACAGTGTGATTTGTCACTTTAAAATCTGTCAATCATCCATCAGGTTTTGCACGCGTAATTTTTGTTGCCCCAAAGCATTGTTTCCATGGAACTCTTTGGTAAATCTAGTTTGACTTACCTCATTGACCAATTATCCCAGCCTTTCTCAAAAACTAGGATTGAGGTGATCTGAAAGTTTTCTTGTTTTCATCATAATTACTATAATATTTTTTTATATACATGCTTGGAAGTAGGTAAGATCTTTGACTGCCAAGCGTGAGGTCCTGGGTTCGAACCCGAGTCATGCGAGGGTTAAACATTTGTGCTTGGACAGGAACGTTTAGCCATTCGTCTAGTCTCTTGTGTTTTAGCGGGAGAACAACCAACACACTGATCAAAAAAGAACATATTTCGACTCTTTGCTGTTGTCTAACATTAACTGCTGGTTTGCTGTTGCCTGGTTAGCCTAGTTGGTAAGGCGCCAGTCTTTCGTGCGGGAGGCCCGGGTTCGATTCCCGGTTCCGGTCCTTCACTCAGGGTCTTAAAACAACTGAGGAGAAGGTGCTGCCTTGGCACTAACATCTGCAAACGGTTAGATCTTCGCGTCTTCTCGGATAAGGACGTTAAACCGTCGGTCCAGTCTCTCGATCTTCTATCGGGGGACTTAAAAGAACTCACAACACTTGTTGAAAACGAGTAGGGTGATCCCGGTGTCGTTACTGTCTACTACTAACTGAGGGCGACTCTTAATGAATATAATTGTGAGCCGTATATAGCGGACTCTCTAAGACCCTCAAAATCAAAGTCAACTGTTAATCGTTGTTAAGCGCCATGGATCATATACATACGGGAAAAGGCGCTACGTAAATGCTAAACATTCACCGTCAGTTGTTCAAACTGCTAAATAAAATGCGGATTTTGTTTTCTTGCCAGAGCAACATATTTTGGAAGATGTGAACCGATGTATTGCAGCCCTGCAGGACCGGGATGTGGAAACTATTGACAGGACTGCCGGTCAGATCCACGGGCGAACTAAACGTGTCGGGGATATTGTAAAGGATGAGATCGAGAACTACCAGAAGGGCCCTTACACTGATAATGTGATGAGAAGTGTTGGGAAAATGAACACAGAAGGTAGTTTACATCCAGACCTGTACATGATATTGTGTTGTTCTAGTTTGCCTAATAACTACACCAACAACATCTTGAGATGCATTCTGTAACCAAGCAAAACACTTTTCTTGCTTGTTTTGAAATATCAAATACCGTAGAATTTCGAAAGTGACGGCTCAACCCGTAATTAACTGCTACCTGAAAGTAACCTATTAAATCCCAAAAGTACGCCCCCCCCCCCCTCCCTCCCCCTTTCTCTCAAAAGTAACGGAAAGTAGCGGCATTTTAAAGAATTAATTTGTCAACGTAGAATTAAGGTCCACTGACTTTAGTACTACTTACAGTTGAACATTAGTCATTATTCATTAGTAATTATTGGTCATTGGCGATCATCATCACATCATACCGATCAAAGTAGTATATTTGTTCATTTGGTTGCGTTACGTTGTAGGGATACTTATAAACGGAATGACTTTCAAATTTCATACAACGCGTCCTCTTTGTTTAAGACCACTTCAAGTTACAAACGTTTTTGATCTTTCCTTAAATAACGGTTACCCCAAAGGAGCGGCCCGGCCCCTCTTGCCTGCACAAATCGAAAGTAACGGCCGCCTGTTACATATACTAGGTTGGAACAAGAACTTAGGTTAAAAAATTATCCCTGGGCTAGAGTTAATCGGCTTTTGAACAAGTGGGTCCGGGAGAGTTTGAACAGTCATAAAAAATTGTAAGAAAAACTGAAGATGTATGCAGCACCGTGAGAAAATCGAAATTTATGTAGAATAGTCATGGAAAAAGCATAAAGACTGATTGATAGACTACAGATAGTGGCTTCGCCTTGATACAGTTCCATTCAAAGGCCAGAACCTACTCTTACGTAATGTGGTAATGGAAAATCTTTTGTAACCCATATCTAGTTACACTTTTGTTTATTAATTTATTAATCAATAACATGTTATTTTCAGTAATGCCCGTGTTTGCTGAGAACGTCGAGAGAGTAGTGGCAACATTAAGTAACAACCCAAGCGCTCAAGTGGAGGAAGTTAAATTCATTGATGCCTCTAGACTGGTAAGTAATTCTGTTATCGGTAGATCATTCGAGCACATTTGCGTAAATTTTTTACCCTCAAAAGTGCCCAGTGATTAGTTTCAAGTTTCTTTTAAAAGTATCTAGAAAAAGTTCTAAATTAACTATATGAACCATATTTTTATAATAAACCAATAGTTCAAATTTTCCTATTTTGGTTTTTAAAAACTCGGCGTTACCATGTCAACGAGGCTACCCCAACTAGCGTTTTCTAAACAAATTATTGATTCAGGATGAATTTCAGGAGACTAAAGTTCTAGTTTGCTGCAAGATGATAGAGGTTGAAGTTGCTGAGAACACCTTGAAGGAAGAATCTCTGATTACTTTTAAAATCGAACTTCTTCTTCCGACAGGTTTATGACGGTATGCGAGACATCCGGAGAGCTGTTTTGGCTGGGAGGCGGAGAGGACGTGATGTAGGTTTTAGCAATATTTTAATGATAGTGTTCCTGATCATTATAGTAATGAAAATGGTGGATCTGATCATGATAGTAGTAGTAATGGTGAGACCTGATCTTGATATAAATGTTAAAAGTTAATCTGTTCGTGGTAAACAATTACTTTTTAATGATTTTGTTAACAAAAATGACAACGAGATGGCCTTATTATAACAGCTTTTTCAATGGCTGTTTGTTTTCTTTCACCAATAAACTTTTTATGCTGATATTTAGGATCCTGAATATCTGGCTGAAGAAGTAGAGTTGGCTGCCGCTGACGACCTTTTTGCAGAAGCGCAGGCTCGTGCTAGAGAACAAGCAGCATACGAACAACTCAAAGCCAGCGGTTGGTACTTTGATAATTTTAAATCGGTAAAGGTGTAACTGAACATAAACCAAATAGTTTTTTCTTAATACGTAGGCACTGTCGATCAGTCAAACCTAGACTTTGATCAAACCCAAACGATCGAACCAGCAAGGGCTTAAATGATTTGCTGGAGCAGTTTTTAATGCAAAACTTAGATTCGTACATTCTAGTTTGTTGAAATACAAGTTTTATAAGCAATATTTTAGAGTCCATCGTACATCAACATTTAACTTCTCCTTACATGACACTCCCAAAAAAAATAATTTTCTTATTGAGAAAAGAGTAATTTTCAATCAAACAAAGTAAATGTTTTAGTCAATTAAGATGAAATTAGTGAAATTAGTCGAAGTAAGTGTTTGAGCTCTAGTCTGGGGTAGTTAAACTGTTAAACCGGCACTGGAAGGGTTATAAGACTTAATGAGCAGTGATTTGAGATTTAGTCATGGTGTGAATGTACATTTTGTGTCACTCCCTAGGGAAATTGCAGTTTGAAGTACGTGGCGAAGGTGGGGATGACGAGGGAGGAATGGGCACGGCCTCGATTCGAGTCAATGGCCAGGAGTACTGCCCAAAGAAACGCGGCCACAACATTGTGGTCCTTGACCCGTGCGGCGATGTAGTAGCTGCTAAAGCCTTCAACACCAACTCTGTAGATGAAGCACAAGCCATGGCACAGTTCTTGGACGGACTACCGGAAGATCACGTGATACTCGCCGCTACACAGGACACGACCAGTAAGTGGTAGTAGTTGTGGAATCAGCTGACTCTTATTTTTGCGGGAGCAATTATTTTTAGGAAGATTATTGATGGCGTCGTCTATGAAAAACTTTGCAGTTGCTTAAATTGTGTTGCTTAGAGTTGTCACGGTGAATGGAGAAGTCATCAAACTTTGAGTAACGCCAAGAACAATTGGAAAGGATTCGACATTTGAGGACATGGTCATAAATCATTGAAATGGTTTTTCTTGTATGTGAAGCGGGAAACTAACTTGTTAAACTGTTCCACTAAGGTACATAATAGAATAATGCAGCGCAGTAGTGTGTCAAGCGTCTTTGAATAAAACAAATACATCTTATTTTTAGGAAGTTGATAGGCTTGACTTCCAGTTACCAAGGAAGATAGGGTCAGTAGATGGGAAAATTAGAGGCCGATTTGGTTTTGGGAAAATGGTTCTCTCTTAAGTCTGTCGCTTATCTAAGCTGCTAAAGCCATGAGTCTAATATTTTCCCAGGACAAGGATAAGAGATAGTTTCCTAGAGACATTGAATGACCCAGGGTTTAACTTAATTATTTACATTTTCGTGCCATTACATTCACACTCAGTTGCTATCATTAAAACGCATTTAATCTGTTATTATCGTTATCATTAAAAGTAGTAGTGATATAGAAGTTGCAGTAATTTTACCCTCCATTCTTCGACTTTTTGTTAGTTCGAATCTTTTAAACTTTCCTTGAAAACTTGAGTTATCTGTAACCGGAGTCGGTGTAGTTTCTGACTGTCCAAGTTGTTCTGTAGGCGATGCAATTAACGCGGCTATCCCAGCTCTTGAACGATGTGGTGCACAAGGACCTTTCAACCCAGGCCACAAAGGATCATGGGCATTCTCTGGTTGTACTGGTAACGAGCCAAGGTATTGGAGTAAGACGGAAACTCGCCCTCGATATCATGGTCCCTCTGTGGTGTTGCAGCTGATACCAACTCCCGCTGCTCAAAAAGGTAAGCGTATTAAACAGTATTAAATTGTGGTAGCTGATAGGCAAGAAAAAGGAAATAGTTTATTTGGTGTTAAGGTCAACTTTACGATTAAAAACATTTCACATTTGTGTTTAAGGCTTAAGATTGTGGTTTGCAGTGCATGCATAGCCGCAAATCGTCTTTGGAAACGAACCTGTTGCTGTGAGAGTCTTTGAGGATAACTAAGTTACAAAAGAAAGTACATTGGGTACTCTTCTGGGCACATAATATTTGCAAGTATCAGTACAGGCCTTTACCGCCACCTGGTTAGCCTAGTTTATAAGGCGCCAGTCTGTAGTGTTGGAGGCCCGGGTTCGATTCACTCAGGGTCTTAAAATAACTGAGGAGAAGGTGCTGCCTTTGCTCTAACATCTGCAAACGGTTAGACCTTCGCG
>JAOBAT010122297.1:0-33777 GCA_026413305.1 Hydrozoanthus tunicans
ATTGACAATTGTTTAGGAGAAACTGTAGGAAAGCTGGCAAAACACGTGCTTTTTTACCCCATTTCCAAGGGGAGACTCCCCAAACGTGCGCGCGCCTCCCACCCAAAAATAAAGACGTATTTCTTCGCTCTCAAACGCTAAGAGCCCATACGGCTCCTGCAATTGTAGAATCCTGACAAATTGCGGTGGACAGTGAGTAATATTTCAAGCTATTTTAAAATTAGTACTGTATACATATATCAGACTGTCCAACGTCCAGAGGGCTTTTTAAAAATCGGGATAGAATTTTCCAAGATGCTGTTTTTTGGAACGCTCAAAAATCGTTTCAGAGCCCGCGCTCCTTACGGCCAGCGTTGGCCATAAGGAACGTGGGCTCTGGAAACAAGATGCTTTTTGCAAGGGGGTCTGGTGACATACGTACTGAGTTTTTACGCTCCGACTGGTCCACGGCATTAAAGTACCTATTAGCTAGTTTTTAGGGATATCTGATTTGAGTATTTTCAAAAATTTGACGAAAATATCACAACAGGAGTTGAAATTGGGATTTTTCCCATCCCGATCACACATTGGTCAGGATTCGGGGTTTTCTAGCAAAATCGGAATAATCCCGACGAAATTGTGGGCGGCAAGAGGAGCTCGCAATCTGTTTTGCACGAAAGACCTCAACTCTTGCTTCAAATTTGTTCAGCCAAAATCGATCGATAATTACTTGATATAAGGAGAAGAAATTCTTCACGTGATTTTTCGATAAAAACATGGCCTGATTAGACAAATGAGGCATGCTCTTCATTCTGTACACGGTCATCGGATCACCATCGGTTCCCCACGTTCCGGAAAGTACTATTACTGGAGAAAGTGAGGCTTTCGGTCTTTGGACGACGCGCACGCTAAGATGAAGAACAAGTTGGGAATAGATAATTCTGAAGTGTTTCTTTTGTAGTTTTGACCACTTGTTAATTGCGGGCGACAAGAGGAGCACGCAACCTATTTTGCACAAAACATCTGAACTCTTGCTTCAATTTTGTTCAGCCAAAATCGATCAATAAAAAAAAAACCAAAAGCAAAGCAAGCTCATTTTGAAACTGGTCTCACCACAGGTAACCCAGTAATTATAAAAAGCACAACGAAAGAAAGAAAACGTGTTCCGCCCGCATTCCATAACCTTGGGTTACTATAAGGCCGAATCACAGGCACCCCAAGCGTCAGCAAGTTTTAAATGCAGACATTTTCCCGTATGATGTCTTATAAATTTAGTTAAAATTCTAAAACCGAAAATATTGAAAAAAATGTTCACCCACGTTGAGTTCGCTTCATCATATTTTTGGCGTGATTGGAGGTTCTTTAGGGAGTGTTTTAGATTCTAAATAAAATTTATTTTCGAAGGTTATGATTTCTCGTGTCATTTAAGAAAATTGATCATGAAAGCTACTGCTCATTTAGTCTTTTGAACGGACCTTTTTCAAATTTCTTAAATAACGCGAGAAATGTCATAAATTTCGGGTATAAAAACTATTCTAATTTTATTTAGAATCTGAAAGCGATCGAAATCGCTTTTAGATTCTAAATAAAGTATTCCCGAAGCCTGTGTTTACGGTTTCTCGGGTTATTTGAAAACTACCGCTCATTTAGTCTGTTGAAGACCTTGAGCGGGAAGGCGGTCGTGACAGTGATCTAGCTGCAAGTGTGACTAGAATGGCGAGTTTAAAGTATGCAGAGACAAGGAAAGGCGACTATATAAAACGTTATATAAAAAATCGAAATCACCTTTAGATTCTAAATAAAGTTAGAATAGTCTGTATTCCCGAAGGTTATGATTTTTCGTGTTATTTAAGAAAATTGAAAACCACCGCTCATTTAGTCTCTTGAAGACCTTGAGCGGCTCCCGCTCATATACTGATATAGCCACTTCGTTTAACGAATTTAAACCAGAATCTACAGAAACTGTTGTTTTGCCCGTGTAAACTTTCGTGCCGTTTCTATATCCGCCCTATTGCCTCATTTTGTATTCTTGTGATGTATAAGAAACGAGGAACGCGTTACTTCCCTGAAAATAAATGTGACAGGACTCAGACGTTTGTTCTGATAAATACAATTGTGTAGTCAGCATAGGTGTCTTGAGTTGAGACACCAGCAGAAAATCTCACAGAAAAACAAGGAGGCGTCTTAATGTCTGCTTGACACTTCTTGAAAATCTTATCGCTGTATGCACTTTAATGATATTTGGTAAATCAGTTACGTAAATTTAAGAAAACTGCTTGAGAATCGGTATTTAGTCGTCTTTTTAAAAGAAATTCAAGACCATAGAGCGATCTAGTAAAAAGAACCGTCGAGAGATCACGTCAGGTCAAAAATTCCTCGATGGAGTTGTTTACAACTTTCATGGTCCGAAGGTCAAGGAAAACCATTAAAGTGCGCGCGTACAAATTAACTTTGTCCCGAATTACTCCGGCTGTACCTCTTCGTCAGTTTTTATACAAATATTGAAACAAATACATGGTATCAAAAAACTTCAATTCAATTACAAAAAAGTAATTTTCGGTTCGAAATTTCCTTAAAAACTGGTTCGCAAAAACTTTGTAAATTGCGAAGTGCTAATTTATTGCTCTACAGTATTCACTTTGGGCCTAGAGCTTCTGCTCAAACTGAATAAAAATGACTAAAAGCTCGTACAAGAATGTTACGAGCTTTTCACCGATCTTTTCGTGGCATCATCAGGAAATAAATAAATAGTAAATTCTAACCGTAACTTCCGATTATAGATCTGAATTATATTATAAAATTCTCGCAATAACTTCGCAACATTGATCCAATTCTCGGTAGCTTTAACGTCTTTATTAATCTGTGTTCACCAATTATTTCTTTTACTCCAGCAGAAAGTTCATTACCCCCAGTTGAACCCATAGGAAGCCCGAGTTCACGGCTAAGCAGCGTCTAGTTTAAAAGGCCTAAGTGTAACAAAATTTCTAAATATAACAAAATTGAATGTAGCCAGCGAAACCAACCCTTTACACCACAGAATGATGGAAAAAGACAATAACTCAAAATGTCGAGGTATTTCGTTTCGACAACGTTTCGAGGAAAACTGTAAAATCTTGAATAAATTTGCTCTATAACTACAATAACGTCACAAACAAAACCTGGGCTACTTGGGATGTAACAAAGGGTACTTGAATATATTTAATTTTCAACAAACTTTAAATCCTGCTGTATAATTTACTAGGGCGATCATAATCGACCAATAAAAAATGATAAGGAATTTTTGTTAGAGTATTTTATCACTCTTTTATTGATTTTCTCAAAAATCGCCCTAAAAGCAGTCACACTTTATTCTTCACTAAAGCATATAAAATTTCTTAGCACTAAAAAAATTATTAGAAATGTGTTTTCGTGTTTTATCCGTTGTCGTGAAACAGACAATAATTATAACTATTAATAAAAGTACTCATGGTATATAAATGGAAATATCTTCATGTTTCAATCAATGTCATCATCTTCTCGATCAGAGAGGTCAATTTTGTCATGCCGTAGTAAAGTGAACAATGTTTTCTTTCCTTCAATTATTACACCTTTTTATTATCTTCTTTACTTCCAGAAAATTAATGGCAAATCGGCGTCGAAAATTGCTTTCAGTTTTAAACTTTAAACTTATTTACTTTGGTTAACTAGAAGTTTGTTTCTTCCTTCAAATGTTGTAAGAATTATCAATTCTATAGTAAAAAGAGTCTTTTTTCAGGCTACTGTAAGATCAAATGAGTTCATGCATTGGCGTTCTTGAATTGTTATTGATTTTTTTATCTGAATCAATAACGGAAATTGAAAATTAAGGACTTCTATGGTTTGGAGGGGTTGGCGCAGCGGTAAGATCTCTGCCTCCCAATCCTGACGTCGCCGGTTCGATCCCCGGCCTGGTCGAGTGTTGAAAATTTGGGCGACCTTCTTTCCCATTCCTTCCGGGGTCGGTTAAAAGAATAACAGCATACATGGACCGCTATGAAGCGGCAGCCACTTGCGCCTGCATATGCTTCCGGTCCGCTGGGGGTAAACTGATCATTGTAAAGCGCCTTCGAGCATTGATATGGAAAGGGCGCTATATAAATGCACCACTTTACTTAACTTTACTTAAGGACCCGGACGAACCCTGCAAATATGTTCTGCAGTCACCCATTGTGGCGAACTCGAAGTTTACGGCCGGCCACTCTTTTCCTAGATTTCTGGATCCACGCCTGGATTTTATGAATTATTGTATACGTAGTCAATATAATCCAGAGTTCATCTAACTTTATAACTGACTGTTTATTCGTCTTATCAAACTTTTCAAATTTCCACTGTGCCGCCCCCCCCCCAATAATTTTTTCCTGCCGCCGCCCATGTTTGGGCAAAGTTTTGTATATATTTAACGGACCAAGTGCTGTTACATTTAAAGGAACATCAGTTGTTACATTTGTGCCTTCAACAAGCCTCTCAACAACAAATGAATAATTCAATTTTAACATCAAACTAATTCATCGCTGATTTTGTTGATAATTAATTGAGGGATAACAGTCTTAGTATTGAAAAATTTTCTTTTTTTTTCAATGAAATTTAGATTGCGTGCTGCGCCCCCTGAGTTCGAAAAAGCGGTTTTGTTTGATCTAGTCTCACGTCATTGTAAACAAGAAAGAAACGTACAATAGTAAAACTTGATCTGCCAATCAGAAATAATCGGTAAAACTCATAACGGTGTCAATGTTGACTTATTTTAGGATTAGTTTCTTGAAGATGGTAAGTCTGAAACACCTCACTCTGTACCGTCGTCAGATTTTATATGTTTTTCACTATTTTTTTAACTTTTTATCATCAGGACTGTCCAAAGTTCATATCGGTATTTCAAGTTTTTGTCCTGATTTCTATTCACTTTAGTGTTTTATCTATGTAGGCATTCGTAGCGGGAACAACTAGTCCTCCGCAATGTTTTAAGATTCCGAACAGAATTTTCGTTGGAGGGATTTCGTTCAACGTAAGTATATATTTTCTTGGAAATGCGCGCGTAATCTGAATGCAAGAACTAAAGTTTGGGTTTTTGCCCTTTTCAGACAACAAAAGAAGAACTCCAGGAGTTCTTCAAGAGGTATGGCGCGGTACGTGACGCCAAAATCATTGTCGACGACCGAGGCGTATCGAAGGGGTGAGTCATGATCATTTACTTTCTTTCCATCACAGGGCCCTTCAATACCGTTTTAAACTGTTTGTTTCTCCTTAACATCGTTGCAGATATGGGTTTGTCACGTTTTTTCAGGAAGAGGTTGCGGTACGGCTGCTGAATATGGTAAGCATTCCATTGTACGCATGTTCATCTAGGTTGTATCAACGTAGCAGGACCTTCGAATTAGCAAATCGTTCGCAATTTTCGAACCGACTTTGAAACTTGTGAATTGAAAACTATACTTGTTGAGAATTAAAGTTTTTTTGATGCATTGTTTTCAATTTTGTGTAAACCAAGAGGTGTAAAAAAAGACAATCAAAATATCGTGTTGTGTTAGAGTAATAAACGACTCCATGTACGGATTTACCATAATTAACTGCGCCACCGCTGCATTTTCACTCACTGTTTTTGACGAAAAAAAACGAAACAGCTATCATGGTCTATAAACCGCTTATGGGCTTTGGCCAGTTAAATACGATCCTTGTTTACTGCATGTGACAGTGTTATTGAGAGACATGCACCTTGGGCAAGCTATATACATGCTTTTTTTTAACAAGAACCTGTAAATTTGGCCGAGGCTCATTGTTCTTAATTATTTTGGCGATTTGAGCCTCGAATTGTTCTTAATTTGTTCTTCTTTCTATGTGTGGTTTAAATCGACAAATAGTCTAAGGTACTGTAATACATGTATTTGAAAACGGATTGCTTGGCGGGTGTATTCTTGATGAATTCATCCGGCCGTGATTCATTTTCCCGAGACGATTCAGGATTGGTTTCATATTCAAACTCTTACCTTGGTCAAATTAAGTTACGTTAGTGTTTAATTTGAAGCAATGATAATGATTAAAAGGAAAAAAAATGCGAATCATTTTTGTATAGCTAAATAAAATTGCTCAATCGAGCCCTGATCCTCAGCTTGTTCTCAGTAACTTGTTCTTAAATTTTGGCCATTCTGAGCCTCGTTGTTCTTAAAAAGTTGTTCTTATATAAAAAGCGTGTAGTTATCCCAACTGATCGGCCCCACACTATTTATCTATCTAAAACAGAGCTTCAGCAATAGTGGTCCGATGCCTGCGTCTCTTTGGACAGCCGCCAATTCGTACACACGGCTCTCGCGGAAAGATCATATTTTCCTTCATTTAAATTATTTAGTGTTTTTTAATAATGCTGTAGTTCGTTGTAAATCTAAGGGGTATATTTTGTTGGTAACTTGTATTTATCATACTGGCCATGTATGTGCTATAGAAATAAGAAATACTTATATTTTTGTTTTATTTTAATTATTAATCCTGATGGGAATGTTTATGTATGTGATGGTACCTCTGGGTTTGAAATCTACACGAACCGCACCCAGATTAGAATTTCTTAGGGGTTCCATTTTTAAAATTGCAAAATTTGTGTTAGATAAAGAATAGTATTTTTTTTACAATTATTATAGTGACCGATGTTGTCTTCTGTTTAAAATGAATGTAATGTTGTTATGGCAATTTGTCAATTAAATGCAACCTTACACAAGTTGATAAATAAATAGTATTGGACTTATTGCTCACTTTGAAAACTAAGAACAAAGGTTCAATTATTAAGTTATAACTAGATGACCTCTATGTTATAATGAGTACAATAATTCATAAAACTCAGGTGCAGATCAAGAAATGTAGGGAAAGAGGGGCTGTAAGTTTCAAGGCAAGCTCCATCCTTCACCACAATCTGTGACAACAGAACATATATATCAAGGGGCTAAGCAGCACATGCATAGACTATTTTTAGTGGAGTCCAGGGGTATGCCCCCCCCCCAGAAAATTTTGAAGTTTCGAACTTCTGAGATTGCCGTAAATTATGCAATATTTTTATCAGTCCCAGCAAATTTTTGTCAGTGTTTTTATAATCAGTTTCTGTTTTCTTCAGCAAAACCATTGATAGGGCTAAAGCCCACCCAGCCCCGTATGACACTCTACACCCATTTCACAAAGGCTGACCTGTTTAAGACATTCAAAATAACAACATCTTTTAAAGCCTTATGTGGATATTACCCTTTTTTATCAAGATGACTATCTCAAAAAGTATACTTTTAGGGTACATGGAATTTTAAAAGTTATAATAATAATAAAGATAAAAATAACAATAATAATAACTTACTTACTTTTAATTTAGTGCTTTTATGAATATAATTGACCAAAATTGCTTTATATATATATATAAGTTAAAAATATTTCAAAAAGTGATGCATGTTCTCATATTCAAAATTTAAAAAACATCAACCAGTTATTTTTATATAGTTACCATCTTTTTTTAAAAGGTTTTCACGCTTTTTTTTACGTTGGAAGTACAGCGAAAATGGCTTAATTTATAATTATTGTCATTGTTTTTTAAGCTAATGATCCAATGCTTGATAGGACATTTAGTTAGGAATATTTTTTCTTCAGGGTACAATTTATTTCAAGACAAAGAAACTAAATGTCGGAGAGGCATACAGGAAAGTGACTCAAGTAGGTTGTTAAGAGTACTTAAGGACCTGTATAGTCATTCAAATGTTTTAAAACTTTTTTAGATTTATATTAACAATACTAAGAATGATCTGTAATTACAAATTGTTGTAGATTCATCTGTATTAGTGTTCATCAAATTACTTTACATTCTGTATTATCGTCATTCACAGCGGATCAGGCAGCTGTGTTTTTTAATCTGATTTGCTGTAGCCCCTTTTAACTTTGGTGTCAGTACTAGTTGAGAGTATTTCAAGCATTGTTCTCTAACTTAGCATAGGAAGTTCAGTTAGTCTTATGCTTCTTTACGAATTATAATTTTAATTTCAATTTATTTTACTGAAGACTTCATGTGATTCAGCTACCGTAGCCAGCGAGATCAAAACTAGTTATCACCACCAGGGGGGTATGGTGAACACCAGTTATCACCAGCTGGGAGGTATGGTGCCGGTGAATACCAGTTTTTACCAGGGAGGTATGCAAGTTAACCTTTTTTAGTTTGCTCCTTTGGTTGCAAATTTTAGGATTGCACAGTCTGAGTGGATGGAATTGAATGTATCAGATCTCTTTTATCAATTTTAATATAATATAGCCTAACTGAACATAGAATTAAACTCAATTTTGATCATAATTTATGTCAGTAGTGGTTCTGAAATGCTTTTGCATAATATGAATTTATAATTTTACTTGTTTTCTCAGAATTTTCAATTCTTAGACTGATAACTTTTATGATCGATAGGTGGACTAAGCTTTGAAAAGTTTATACAAAAATCTTGTTCAATTTTTAAAAAACAACTCCTTTAGAAGCCACGAAATATTGAAAGTACCAGTAGTCCCTTCTTTTATTTAATTTTGCCAGTTTTTAATGTTTATGATCATCAGAAATAGCATACATTTTGGCTAGAAAAATAGAATCAAGTAAATACTGCTTGTATTATATACTGTTTT
The DNA here is from genome assembly GCA_026413305.1 of Hydrozoanthus tunicans. NCBI lineage: Eukaryota > Metazoa > Cnidaria > Anthozoa > Zoantharia > Hydrozoanthidae > Hydrozoanthus > Hydrozoanthus tunicans. Next base: position 8,614 of record JAOBAT010122297.1, read on the forward strand.
CCACAGGTGTGACTGCAATGCAAGTTTACAGTACCAATTCATATTACTATTGCTATCCTTATGTTGAGGTAGGTACGCATTATTTAGGGAGCTTTAGTTCTGTGGACAATTATTGTTTGACTTAGTCCAACTAGCGATAGAAGTCTTTGCCATAGGTAAGGAAGCAGGATAACTGGCCATCAACCAAGAGTTATCGATCAAACACATCTGCAAGTACCAGCATCAATACAATTTAAATAACCACTGAAATGTGCCAAGGTCCTCATTTAACAATATTGCTCCTTTAAGATTTTTGGAGGTCACTTTCTAAAGCCAATGAAATGGCTAGTTTTGTAGCACCATTGAGAAGAAGAGGTTTTTCTCTTCTTTATATATAATTTGTGCAGTACTTGTGAACTCATTTTAATTTCCTATTTCAACTATAAGTTTTGTTATCATTAATGTTGTATGATAATAATTCTAACAATAACAACACTTTGTTATTATAACAATCAGAATTATATTGACAAGAACTTATTGATACCACTCAGTGATCATCACAGAATTTCCAAAACCCGTCCATGGTACTTCAAAGTTGTGTGAAAATATTGACAGTTACTCTTAGATTCTGTTTGGGGGAAAATGTTAACACCTGCAAAATTTGATAACTGCCAAGACTTTTGTACCTTTCAGGTCCCTCAACAACAGCTGCAACCTTTGACAATGGTATACCCATGCCAAAACCAATACTTGTTTACAATGTAAAGTTTTAACATGTCGGTGTAAAAAGAGTGTAAAAGTTTAACCAAAGTAATGTTTTTTCTCTGATTAATCAGTATCAATATTTTCAGCCCTGGAAGTTATTAATGCATCAATCGTCACCTTACATAACTCGTATAAAAAAGATATTAAGTATTTTGGTAATGAAAAATAATCAAACACAAAAACCAATGCAGATGGAAAGCAATATTTTTTAAAATCTAGTTTTATGAAGAAAACATCTGCAGATCGACGGAAAGCAATATTTTTTGAAATCTAGTTTTATGAAGTGTTAATAAGAACATGCAATGTGCAAAAAGTTCACAACTGATTTAGAGGAACAGCTACTAGTAGCAAGTGCTGAAATTGTTAGAAAAAATGTGAAATAAACAATTTTTCTCATTATGCTTTTGAGTTTGATTGCACACTTTTGTGGGGGATTACGGGAAAAACTAGTCCTAGGATTAACTGTCAGTCGGTTAAATCAACATACAGTTTCTCATAATTAACACACACAAGATACGATATTTTGTAATGAGGAAATGGGAAAAGCAATTGGTTATCAAGCAAAACGAATATCAAGTTCAAAAGGTATATTGTGTTTACCATGTTATTTTGTTCATAGTCAATTCATCTTCCTGTGAAGCAAGCTCTTTTCTGTCTTGGCATGATCTATAATTAGTCTTTATCTATTTGTTTAAGTTCTTTAGCACTAATATTGCCTCTCATTTAATTTCTTGCTTATCTTTTGATATCAAAAATTAAGGTAAGTTGTAGAAACTCGTTTCCCCCTATGGTCTGTTTCCTACGCCTTTCATGTTTGTGAAACTTGTTATAGAAAATATGTTACTTTGTAATTAAAGTGGTATATAAAAAACTGTTAAACAAACTATTGAAGATGAAAAGCAATATTCATTGAACTTTAGACTCCATGTATTCAACCTGTAAGTGCCGATTATATTGTCTTTTTTACTTTTATTTACTGTTTCAACAAAGCTTACAACAAAACCAGGCTTTCTTTTAGCTTTACAGTACATGAACTGTCAACAACAAAAAAATGACAAAAATGGTTAGAACTAATTTTTATTGTTATTTTTTGTATAATAACAGCTGTAACACTAGACAGTTTAAATGTGTTAGTTAACCTTGCTTTTTACATAATTTGTTTCTCTTGAAGAAATTACTTAGCTTACAAAATAAGAACAAAATTAATTTTGTCATCTTTGGAAAAATTTATTGCAACAAGGATCAAGCAAAACCAAATAGCAGGGAAATGCAAAAATTAGCTGGTAAGGTGTAAGTTTAGCTGGGACCTTTATTTTATGTAGTTAGTCTCTTCAGCTAATCTGAGTGCTGGTATCGACGCAGGCCCCCACTCACATCGCACAGAATGATTAATTCAAAGCTTCAGCTATTCTGATCAGAAGTTGAAGCACTTGGCCACAGGGGATTCAACTGGGGAACGAGCTACACATGTTATGTCTGCTCAACTTTGAATATAACATTAACACCACCATTTGTAATTATTTACACTGTAGTTTTGCAAGGAGATAACCAGTCATCAAAGGTTGTTATCAAAGTCAGTGAGTTTAATTTTACAAGAAATATTTTCAAGACTTTCAATATGTAGTAATAAACTACATTTTCCAGTTGATTGACAAAAAATTAAAAAATATAAAACTTAGTTTATTTCTTAGTGAGCTTTTTAAATTAAAAGAAATAATCATAAACTATTTGGAAATTAAATCAAGGTTGAGCAACAAATTTAATTCTTTTTTCTGCTCCCATGGCCCCTGACCTTTACCCTTTCAGCCCCAATCAGTTTAACTTCTCATTACAAGACAGTACCTTTGTAAACTGATAACAAGAAAATTTTTGATTTGACATAGGTTATTTGGGGCTGAATCGAATGAAAGGCCTGGGTCAAAATGAATTTAAATTAAGTTGTAATGCAGGCATTTGCCAATCATGTGCAAATACTTAATAATGCAAAAAACCTTGAAGTAATCTAAAAGATGTATACTTAAGTCAACAAGAATTTTCAAAGCAATTTCATGTCGCATCATGATTCTGTATTTGCCTGAGGGCAAATGCTGTTACCTCTTAAAAAGCCTTGCTAGTTTTGTCTTGAGATACAAACTACATTGTTTTTGAATCAATTTAATAGCATTCCTCTGGTTTAGTTTGAACTCTTGATGAATACTCTTAAACTTCTTATTAAGTGTCTGTTTGAACTGGCCACCATATTGTTTCATTTCGGTCAACGGGAACTGATATTTTGTGTTGAATCTTAAACTATTCCATTGCAAGCCTTGCGTAGCCTGTTCTTGTACTTGTAAGTCTACAGTTACATGACTTTTTGTGTATATACTTGCCCTCAGTTTGATGACTTGTCTTAATTGTTTCATAAGCACAATACTTTGCAGTACAAAACAAACTGTAAACCTGCAAACACTGCTCCATCTGAGCTGTTGTCAATAGCAATTAAATTTTTCTAGTGCAATACCAAACATTGCTGGTTAGAATTAATAATTATCAAAAAAGAGCATGAAACAAACTTGAGGCTTCAATTAGAAATCAAACAAGCAAGTTGAAAGTTTGATGAAGTAAATGTTTACCAATTTAACACTTGGAGTACAACTAAAGCACTCTTGACATGTGTAAAGTATGAAAGCAAAATAATATTGTTAACTCCCCTGCTGTCAATTTGCATGTTGAACTTTAAATGAGCCCTTTAGATACTCAAAACTTTTAAGCTATATAAAAGCTTTCTAGGAGGTCAAGAAACTTCGGTAAGATGGTAGAATTTTGAAATGACACATGTCATTGTGTCAGATGGTAGAATTTTGAAATGACTCGTGCCATTGCGTGAGCTGCTTTTTGGCAATAATGCCTCCCTCCCCTATTAATTAGGCCCTGGGTAATGAGCTTGGGCAGTCACACTTGTTTTAGTTAATTCCTATTTAGTTTAAAACCGTGTGTAAACAAATGTTATTCATTCCTAACTGAATAATAACTATTTATAAATTGTTGAATGTCAATGATGAATTCGAATGCTGCAAACCTCGTATGTCATCAACATAACAATTATACCTAACCATCTCTGATTCAAATATTTTAAACTATAAATCAAAACAAGTTGTACTTTGCTGTCCAAGGAGAAGAAAAGCATCAAGCGTTAAGGGACTGAAGTGGCTTAAAGATCAAACCAACAAGTATTGCACATGCATGACTGAATAACTTTTAAAGCCAATAATTGTAGTCAGCACTAAGACCACACATATAATATATTGTAAGGGATTAAACCTACTATGGCCTGGCACCAACTATTAAATAAATTTATTTAGTGGCTTCAAGTTTAGCTTACATATACATGTGCAGTACTTGTTATTTTTGCCAGGAAGAAATGCCAAGCTACTTAGTTTAAATATAAGGGCATCCACTCATTTTGCCATTAACTTGGTGTTATTTATCAACTACCTGTGTTACTAGTGGAACTGCTGATTGCATTTTGCTGACTAATCTTGCTAAGGAGTAGAAAAATGCTCCTACACTTTTAAACATGAAACACTGTCTAGTGAGTCTTGATATAAATTACTTCCTAACAAATAATTAGAACTTCTAGACTATAGTCTTAAATTCTTTATAGCAAATCTTCAAATAACTTTTAATTAGATTTTCAAATACATTAACCAGCTGTCTGAGTTGTTAAAGGGAATTAAGTTACTCTTTTGCTTACTGATTGTGAAAGAGTTAATCTATTTTGGCAGCTAAAACCTAGCTTTTTAGCACAATATAGAACCCAGTTTGAAATGTTTTGCAAATGGACCAAACTTTTACTTGGAAGTAAAGACATTTTAATACCAACCATGTTGGTTTACGAATGTTTCTGCTCCAACCTGGTGAAACAATTCTTGTTTCTTGTAAGCCATTTCAAAGGTATGTACATGTCATACACTTAATTTGTCTTGTCATTCAACCACAATCTTGTCAATAAACTCTTGAAATCTCTTGGCATATGTTCCTGGCTTGACAGTTGAGAAGTCTGCACCAGACTAAGTTGGGAAAAAAAATTAAAGTTACTTACAGTGGTTAACTGCATGGCTAAGGAAAGTTAAGTGCAAACTTATTTCAAATCATTTACTAATTGGAGGTCCAGTATAATTTGGCAATTTGGAGAGCAAGTTATAGCAAAGAACAGGTTTGGTTAAACAGGGTTCTGGAAGCAAGGTGTCTTTGTGTTTGTTTGTGGGAGGAGGGGCTGTTGTATTGACCAGCAATAATTAAATGATGAACCAAAATTGACTAAAACTTATACTTTGGAACTTGCAATTTTTGAGGATTAAGACACATTTTTAATACTTTTGAGGAAGTAAAGATTTGGAAAATGAATTGGTTTTTTTAGGGTCTACAAACATAGAGGAACCCATACTCAACTTCAAACACATTTTGCACCTTGAATAAAACCTTGTAAAAAGAACTTAAGTCATGCATGTGCATTGGAGTGAAGTGCAAAAGAGCGTGATGGAATAGAAATACAGTTACACTACGTACGAACCTAGTGGTTTGATATTCGTTATTACTGTTATTGTTGATGTATCAGCGAATTGCAAGTGCTCAGGAAGAGATAGACAAGTAAGGGGTTAGAAGAGATACTCTCCAAAGATGTTTATAAATGTGAAGGGCTACCAGACTGAGAATACTGGAATTTTTTACACAAACCACACAAGAGTTTGGCATAAAATTTAATATTACAAGATTTGAAATATTTACTTTGTTTTTTTTTTTTAATTTTAGAATTCATAAAACTAGTGAAATATGGCTGGAAAAGTGTTGTTTATTTTCAATAATTGTGTATTTACTAAGTATAGTTGAACCCCATTAATTCGAAACCTCATTAATTTGAACTCTCCGCTAACTCGAAGCAAAGCTGCTTTTCTGTTTGATTTTATCTCATAAATTTACTGTAACTTTAACCCCTATAACTCGAAACCCCGATATTTCGAACCAATTTCGATTTCCCTTGGCAATTCGAGTTATCGGGGTTCAACTGTAACTTGATTATGTGCTTGTCTTTACATTGTTATTCTTTTAATTTTCTTAATAAGTTGTCAGTGAGTTTAATCTTTTCTTTAACATTGAATCACTTCAGTCTAAAATTCTTCCTGTAAAAAACACTGTTGATTCTTCCACATGATTGTTTTCATCAGAAGTTCTTGAAAAGGTATCTGTCATCACAATCTAAGCTATCAATGAATGAAGAAGACAGTACAGTTTGAAATGAGAAATGTTTGGAAAGGGTATGCATAGTGTTCATTTTTCTGCTGGTCAAGTTAATGACATGATCAACAAAATCTGCCTCCCCCCTTAGTTGCGAGAACTGCATAGTGCTGAGTGGTGCCAAATGCAAATGGTGGACAGGTAATAATGATCCGTATTACCCTGACACGATGATGGTGAAGCAGTCTGCCATTGCCTGCGGCACCACATCGCCGCACTGAAAATCTATGTTGCCAAACTGCAACCTGAGATGTTCAAGGACATACTTGTGCTTAGCACAGTGTACAAAGTCATGTTAATGGGATTCTTCGCTGGGAGATAGAAAATCCAAGCACTCTCATAAAATGAGAGTCTGGGAAGATGAAATGGATGCATGAACAGGAGCAAAAAAGACCATTCTTTTTTGCTACCCGTCCAAGCATTGTTTTCTTCTTCCCAGACCCCAAATTTTCATGATTGTGCTTAGAATTTTGATCTTCCAGTAATAGAAGAGACTGTTCTGCAGTCTAGCTTCTTCACGGCTCAACCACACAGTGCATGCTATGCAAGCTTATTAAGCTAATTGTAAATAATTATGAGGTTCTTTGAAATTAAATAATTTAAATTTCTTGATTTTATAAGAAAAGACAATTTTCTATATGGCATGTATGTTAGTTGTGTGCTCTTGTTTATATTTTGAACTTTACAGCCACTTCTCCAACAACGGGTTGCCTAAAAAGAGTCTTCTCACAGATCAAATACTGCTTGCCACTTAATGTAAGTATAAAAATCAAATATTATATTACCACTGAAACAAAGACAATGATGTGCAGTTAACTGTGTCTAACCTGTGTTTATGTTACAAACCACAAAATAAAAGCAGAAATTAAATGCAGTATTTAAGTGAATTTAAACCATTTTGAGTTATTTAGTAATAAAAGCAATATTTTAGACTTAGTTGTTTTATGATCTGGCAAATTACATTGCCCAGTATTTATTTTGTTTTAACTTTTTTCTTCATGTGCACCGACAGAAGTATTTTCATGTCATAAGTTTACTAGACAATAACTATAGTTGCAAAACCTGAAGACTTGATATGCCAGTTTTGAACAAACTCAAAGACATGGAAAGAATTACAGTTTTAAACATTTTTATTTGTTTTGAAAAGATTTTAAAAAATTGCTCAATTTTCAAAAGGGAAAGAGAATGACTGCTTAATTGAAACCCCTGTTTTTTTAATTATTGTCTAATAGGCAATAAATATAAATGCCTCACCCCATGTTTCACAGTTTTGGCAGCATGTGCAGCCTTTTTCCCAGGGCCATAATACGTCAGGACATCAACAATACCGAGGAAGTATGTCTCGTGTTTGCTTTCTAAAACATGAACCGGGTAGAAAATTAACTCGCTATTAGTAGGAACTACAACAGGTTATTAGAACTCACAATTTTGCTAATGCAGATGTTTACTTGTTTCAGTTGTTTGTGGGGGCAAAATAACATTGCTCAGTCACACTTTAGTCTCGATAATTCATTCAATAAATTTGGGACTTTTTGCCCCCACAAAGGGGGCAACGAATGAATAAAATCTGCATAAACTGGCAAAGTGGCCTTCCAGAAACTAACTCTGCTTTTTTTACTCCTTGTAAAGTATTGTAAACAATATAATACAGCAATAACACAAGTTTTGAACTTGTACACTACACATGGGTGGTGGAGCTGGTGAAAGGGAAGAGGGGGGAGGGGTGGGGACAGTGCCCCCCCCCCTAAAATTTGGTTGGGGGAGTCAGACCCTCCCAATAATTTTCTGGTTAACAACTGTCAGCAACTTTTGAATATTTTATAACAAACTATAATTACAACTTCTACTGTGTCCTCCCTCCCAATTATTGTTCCTTGATTATACTGCTCATGTTCTAGTTTCAAAACAAATTTGAAACCTTGTGCAGGTTCTAAAATTATAACTTTCCAATTCAATCACCAAAAATGCTTAATTTTGAATAAATGAAAAGAAATGTTAGTTAGTTTGTACTTTGCTCTTTGCAAAAATTAATTGCCTTGGTTTATACAGACGCAAAACAAAAAATATTTTAAAGTGAACGTGACAATAATGGATACAAAGGGCCTTACCACTTAAAATGTAAACATGTTGAGCTTTAATTTATTTGCAGTTCAGTTTTTCAAGCCATTTTTTTTTCAAGCTGTTTTTTTTCAAAATTAATTGATTACCCTATTTCAGACAGCTGATGAAAAACTTACTGCTGTCGAGCAAAGTGAGTTTAAGAAAAATCTGAATCAAGTTAAAACTTAAACCACAACTCGACCGTGGTATCCAGCCCAAAACTGTATATTATTGGTCATAAATTGCAAAATGGTGAAATTTAGCAAATGATTATGTTTACCATCTGTACTTGGTACACTGTATATAACAGCATCATCACTGTCGCCATCCATTTCATTGCTGCCAAAACTAACTGTTCGTTCTCTTTCAAATCCTGGTGGGGTACAAGGTGGCGTTACAGCCATTGGGCCCTCAGCATCTTGAGGAGAGTCTTGGATGTCAGGTGATTCAGGGTCACTTTCCTCATTGCTGTCTATTCGACTGTCTTCTTCAACTCCTTCGTCTTCCTCATCTTCCCCAGTTTCAGCCATATCGTGATCATGAATGCCGACCAAAAGACTATAGTCCATGATGTTTAATTGAGTTAAAAACTAGAAGAAAAAATAGGCAACCAATATCATTCAATCTTCTTAAAAAGCATTCCTCTTTAACTAATAAGCTAAGACCTGCTTCAGTCAACTCATCTGGAATTTAATAATAAGTTTTTTAGAATCTACCCTAAATTAAATTCAAAACTGTTTGGTGCGTCGGTGAGTGTAAGTACAACAAGAGCTTAACTTATGATCATCTTACAAAAAGTTATTACTAAGTAGTCATGTACTACCATGCAACAGGGAAGACATGTGTATGCCGCTGATCACTGGAGTTAAGACCTGTCAGACAAGGTCAGAACTTGGATGGGTGACAGCTTGGGAATCCCCTTCAACTCCTGGGGCTCTTTCATCAAATTTTTGAATGACTTATGTGGTCAGTTTAAATCTTCATAGTTTTAAAGGTTTAAAGGCAAACTGTTTCTCTAATTTGCCCTGACAAAGGGCTAATGCTCAAAACATCAGCATCTTCATAACTTCTGGTGGCAAAGATTTATACAACTATCTTTTTGTAAGGGTTCAGCTTTGTACTGATACACAACATTCTGCAGTTTCCTGACATTTTACACTGGATCTCACTCGTTTGACTCGAGAGTCATTTGTACTTGTTATTGTGTGTCTGTATGAGCCTTATGAAAATTCCAAAAAACAGACTTGCAAGTCTTAGATTGTACTCATGACTTGTACTTGTGAGTGGAGGTTGCATTATATATTCGCGGGCGGTACTGTAAACAGTGATCATTTGTTCAAATCAAATATTAAAAAGCTAACTTTGATTGACATCCTTGATAAGATTGTGATAAAATTAGGACTAAAATTATGATTATAATACGCTCTGTTAACTCTACAAACCTCAGTATCATCTTTGATAATCTGCATTAGAGCTGCTTTAGCTTCCTCACCAACCTTCAGCTTTACATTGTCCCTAGTGAAATCATTATCTTTGAAAGTTGGCAAGTCTTTACTCTGAAATTTAAAGGAGGATTTAAGTCAAATAAAGAATTGTGGCTAACTGGAATATAGAAATGCTGGTTAGTAGATGGTAGTTTCAATTATAAATTCCAGATGCCAAAACGGTTTTCTATGATGTCAGTGGTGGGGATCAAGGCAAATTAAAGCACATTCGGCAGGATAAAGCAAACTCTAAGAGCTGAACCTTGTCAATTGTTTTGAATAAAAGACACAAACAGAAATTTTGTAATTAAATTGTAAACATTCTATCGTGCTATCGTCATAAACAACCACTGACAGGTGATTTTGAGCTGTCATACAAGAAACAAAAACCCTACTTAAATAATTGGTCATTTTTGCTGTGAACATGGTTTGATTCTCATAACAAAAAAACTTAATTCTACTTTTAAAATGTTAAATGATTTGATACTGGTAAGTAAAAACATTTACAGGTCTTTTTTACTTCTATTTTCCTTTAACAAAAATAATAAGGAAATCAAGACGTTAAAGGTGGGAAAACTAGATAACATCATTCGAAAAATAATTGACTGATAGGGATAATAAATTATAAAGTAGGGAAAAATAATAAAAAAATAATGCAATTATTCTTGTCCACACAGCTACAGGTGCAGTTCTAGTACAGATTAAATGTTAAAAATATTTATGGCTACCAAAATTTTTTATCAGACTACCAAATTCTTTCTGGCTACTTTACAAAAAAGTTAATTTCGAGTCCTGTAACTATACATTATTTGCAAGAACATGAAAAAATTGTGATACAAATGGCAACAGTTATGCTTATGATTCACCTTTTCTTTGTCACTTGCTTGCCTGTCAATTGTTGCTCCTTTTAAATCGTATTTCTTGTGTATTTTGAACCGAGTGCCAAAAACACTTTTCATAACAATAAGATAAGTTTCTTTTCCATCAACTGTGGTTCTGTACATTCCAAGGTACTGAGGCAACAGGGTTTTGCCATGCTTTTCGACAATGTACTGTAGGAAGGAGAATTGATAACTAAATTATTTAAATAAAATAATATTAAGACAAACCAAGTCTTCCATTCTATTAGCATTATCTTCAGTTGGCAGCTCGATTTTAAAACTGCCTGTTATATGTTAAATAATTAATATATGTTAACTAAAGGTCATTCTGCAGTTTTGCATTGCGCATCTTTACGGTGCATAATAGAAACTTTAAATTGTTTACACTTTTTTATCACATTATAGTGAATGTTGAGCTCTCGAAAACATATAAACAAAATCAATGCAAAAATAGTTTTCTTCATAATTTATATGGAAATTTTTGTTTAACTCGTCCCACTCTCCCCTCAGAAATGGGGAAAAACAGCACATGTTTTTGCCGGTTTTCCTAGAATTTCTCCTATAAAAGAATGAGTACCCTGCAATTTTTTTTTCTTCAATCAATCAATCCTCAACAGGACTCTTTGAAGAGCAACAAATAGGGAAAATCTGAGTGTTGCAAATATGAAAATCATAGACGAGAGCATACTGTTTCTTTAGGTACAGGAACCATAGCAACAACAAAAGTGCATGAAAATTCCTTTTTATCAAAAATGTTTTTGCTAAAAATCACAAGAAAATTATTCTTCTAGTCCAGAAGAACTCTTTACGTTATCTTTCTTTACTTTTCTTATGTTCCTTGATGTTTTCTTGGTTGGCAACATGTGGAAACTATAATTTAGCTTCAAGTTTACAATAAAAGAAAATTAGCCCTGGAGGGGTTTTTTGTGTCAATCATATCTCAAAAGTTAAAACAGGCACCCCCCTTTTTAATCCAATCTTCAAGTTAAAATATAATGATTGACAAATGGCAAAAGTTTGACAAAATTCTGGGTTTAGGTTCTATTTCAATGGAATGACCTTAAGTGTTAATTTATGTAGCACCATCTACTTAATGCCAATGAGACACTAGCTACAAAAGATATTATTGGGGTTGCACTGTACATAGTACTGACAGATTTAATATAAGGGTGGTAAGCTGGATACATACTGTCAATTACAAGCCTGCTAAGTATACAGGGCTTCTATCATTTCACAAATGATGTAGAACAATATTAATAACAATTTATCACAGTACTGAAAGCCTTCAAGCCTTTAAAACAGATGATGAATGATAAACTTAGCTTAAAAATGTTCTTAGGGCCTTCATTAACTAGTATCATTAAATTATCATCATCATTATTATCATTATTATTTTATTACTGTTTAATCAATATCATTACTCAAGGCTTTAGACTAACTTTTTTGCTCACTAGCCCAGGGGCTATTGACAACTTTGATTTCACTGGCCAGACCCAATTTTTTACTTGCCAGCTTTCTTTTCACTATAAAAATGCCTGAAATTTTTACTAGCCATTTTAGCTAGTGAAAGCCAAAAACTAACTAGCCAAAACTGCATTTCAACTAGTGTGCGGCTAGTTGCCTATTGTCAGTCTCGAGCCCTGAATGATTATAATAGTAACAAAGTACAAACCTTGTACATAATAATTATTTAAATACCTAAAGAACACTTACCTGATGATACTGTGGCAGTAGGTTATGTAACCGTTCCACTTCTTCACTCTCTATTGTTTTCACACAGTATTTTCTGTTTTGTGACATAAAAAACTTGGCTCCGCTTCGTCCTGGAGATGACATCTTCTTCGGAGGCACTGACAGTGCATTCTAGAAAGAAACACAACAAGATATTAAACCATGTATCTACAACATAGAACAGTACAACCCAAGATTGTAGGGTAAAATGTTTTTACTTAAAGACTTAATGAATTTATTCAAATAATTTTTAGGCCAGTGTCCTATCATCAAAACACAAACTAAACCAAAATTGACACCTGTTACACTGCACAGGCCCGATGAGAGAAATGAGGCATCTTGTCAAAGTTTTCCCCTCAGAGTGGTACAGAGGTGATTGGTTGTTCTGCTCTTACTCCTGCACCACTCTGCTCTTTTTTTGAAAAAATAAAACAGACAGAAAAAATAACATTCATTGCTTTAACAAAACTTTCTCAAGAAACAAATTGAAACAGGGGTTTCCTTTCATTGAACAATGCCAATTATCTCATGTAGTCGAATTCTACAAAGACCCTAGTGTCAGTATGAAAAAAAAAAAATGTCTCCCAGTCCTTCCTACTTCAAAGTTATTGCAGATGAGTGAGTAGTGAAATGAAAAATTAATGTAATGTAATGTATGTAATGAATGAAAATCATGAAAAAAAATTGTGCGAAAAACGTCAGATACAGTAATGGGGGGTTCCAAAACATAACTTAAAAAGTCTTCTTACAAGACTGGCTAGCTAGTTAACACATATTCATGGAAGCTCAAATTATAACTTGTGAACTAATGAATTAAAGGGACTTAATGATAACTAATCTAACTATAATAAAGCAATGCATAGCGAGACCCATAGCAACTGGTATTAAGGTAGCATACTCACAGCAAACTCATTGTCGTCAATACCAAATCTTTCTCTCAGATTTCTGAACACCAATGGGCAGTAATCTTTAAACTTGAAATGGCTAGGGAAATTCTCCCTACAGTTAAAATATTTTTTATTAGTAAAAAAATGTTATAAGTAGTTCAGGGCTTAGCATAGAACTTTCTTGGCTTAAAGCCCAAAATACACTATTAATTTTATCTACTCTTATCGTTAACTGTTTTTCTTACTTTTAGTAACATCCAAAAGCTGTCGTGTGAGGTTATTCAATGTAATATTAAAATCCTAATAAAGCAAGTTCTCGGGGAAGAAATCTTAACCAATAAGTACCAGGCCTTTCTCAGCTGCCAGAGTAAGTGGCATGATTTTATTTCATTCAAGTGATTTGGCACTGGGTAAAGTGTTTGCTTTGAAGATGTTATATACATCCTTGGTCATTGAATGGCAGAACTGAGGAAGTATATATTATATATTATAAGTCCTTGGTAGCAAAGGGGTTTTAAAAAGTTACAAAATGTTTCTTCAGCAAGATGTGAGTAAATTATCTTTTTCTTGTGCTTGTAGCTTATGCTAAAATTGTCTAAATTTTGTTTTAACCAAATAGGGTTGCATACACTAACAACCAGCAATTTCAGATTAGTACATTATAAACACTTTTTGCATGATTAGAACCTGATGAGTAGCAAATGACTGATAGTTCAAAATGTTCTCCTTTGTGTGAAATATTGAGTGCTGGTATCTAATGTGTCAATTCCTTGCCAGATCAAATGGAGTTTGCTCCATGGAAGAATTTATAATGCTCTAATCCTGTTCTCATGAAATGCATAAAATCTTACAAACATAATGATGTAAGCCATCGAAGTTAATAAACTAAAATAATGTTTCACTATAGCTCTAAGTACCAATAAAGTTAACATATTTTTTTTGATTTCTAGCTGAACTTTGAATAGTGTTTACTTAACTCCAGTTCAAAATGGAAATGCAAGTAGCTTTGCATGTCTTTACAGTATCTCCTCTTGAGGTAAATCCAACACCATTAATTTTTAAAACATTCTTTTAATATTCTTTAAAGAAAATATCGAGGGATATCAACAAAAAGGTATTTTTAGTTCAGAATGAAAACTGCCAATCATGGACTAGAGACTACTCTGTGTTGCTTAAAACTAGTTCAGCCACGTAACTTGAAACAAAGTGCAATGTTGTACATCTATATTAGGAAAGATACTTGAGAATTGTGTCTAAAACCATTTTTAGGCATGTACAGATATCAAAACTCCATTTTAAAAACAACAAGCCAAATTAAATCTAAGCTTTAAGAAAAAACAAAAAATTAATAAATTTGTTCTACCATTTTTGATAAGTACGAGAAGCTTCAGTGATAATTCATTTAATTTTACAGATATAACAAATGCATTAAAATTATTTTAAACTGAAAAACTGCAAATGAAACGTCAATTTTGAAACAGTTTTAGATATACATGGACATAACTCAAAGATAAAAACTTAAGACGCGTGACTATAATAATTACAGACTTATCAGCTGCTAAATCAACCCTCAAAATCTGAAGAGAAACAAGCGTTTAAGAATTGTTGATAAGCAAGAGTCAGTCTGATCAATATAATTGCACACATATAAAACGGCAAATGTCTACATAACGAAAGTTTGTTTTTTTTATTGTTTTTCTATCTCATAAACAAGCAAAAAGTTGACAAAAGCTGGAAGAAGTTAGCTAATTAAACAGCAGTAGGAATCAGGTTTGACATATATTTCACAACACCGAGATTTGCGGCTGAAAGTAGTTGAAAATTTATATTACTAAGTGCCAATGCGCCTCGTTATCAAGGTGTGTGGTCTGCTTTCAAAACAAAACAAGATTTGGACAAAATATATTTACCAAAGAAATAACATATTGACAACGTAAATTTTAACACAATGTCGGTTACATTCTGTGCAAATTTTGAAGAGATTCTACATCGATTCAGGAAAAAAGAACCGAACAATGAATTATCCACTGATCCTATCACCTTATTCAAGAACAGCTGGAAAGACGAAAATGGTAAATCTATCAGAATGTCGGAAACAAAAACTAAGATGGATTTACAAAACAAATAAAACAAAGATTTTCCTATACATATTTGCTGATGATGGGAAAAAGCTTAGTTGTTTCGGGTCAAATTCTGTTCTAGAATGGAAAGAAAATTTTGCAGGTGAATTAGTAGTTTGGTATTGCATCGAGGTAAGTGGTTGTTTTCTGGCTCATTTCCACCACAACAAAGTCGATTGGATGTGAATTATTTAACATTATAAGTCGTGAATGTTACTGAATGACGAAAAAGAAAAACTTATTTGACAAAGAATAGATAAGTATAAAACAGAGCAGTGTTTTCTGAATCGATAAAATGTAGCAGAAAACTAAATTAAATTGATGTGAACTGTTGAGCTGCAGCGGGCAGCTTGCATGAACTGTAATAATTGCAGGTGGCAAGTTACACTCCACTATCTTACGTTTCGCACAAAATAATATGCCAAATGTAAAATTAATCCAAAATAACTTAAGATCAAGTTCCTACTTCTAAGCGCTGTAAAGCGAAAAATTTAATTTGGTCGTGATTTTCTTAAAATCAATATAAGGATGTATATATGCGAAAGAAGCCATGTAGTGTGATTCTGTAGTGTCACTGGTCTAAAGTTACAAGCAGCCATAGGCATAGGTGCATGTCTTGTTGTGCCACTGGCTGCAAAACATTCAGATCCCACGGGCAATAGAATCCAAAAGAGCCAAAGCCTCCTTCTAAACTGTGCAGCCAGTCGAAAAGATTATTAAGTAAGGCCAGAATAATAAAAGATAGCTCATATGTTCTAATGAAATGAAAGTGACAAAGCTTACTTGTTGAACAAATGGTTGTCTATCCGCACCTTCTTGTAGGCTTTAAAATCATCCGGCATTAACATCACAGGAATATTAACATGCTGAAGATCGTTCACCTAAAGGTAAAAATATCAAGTTCTGAACAATCCCTGCAATGCAGCATCCGCAAACGTTTACTCACCGTATGACTTACTCCCCACATAAAAACACTGAGCAGAGGGTCATTAGAACGGAACAGTTTAACTTTCTGCCTCTTGAAATTGTTTCTCTTTTTCTTCAATTTGTGCGTAGTCGCCATCATTCTAAGGTGACTAGCGAAGCCTTCGAGATCTTCCTTGAAGGCTAAAGCATGGTATGAAACTAAGAGATAAACAAAGAATTGGCAACAAACAAATTTCTTGAATCACATATTCTCACGATTACAACTCGGCTTTATATTCCCACCTGATATAGTGAGAACCCAGAAGCCTTTGCGTGCAGCTATCACCCTAGGCCCACCAAGGGGGGAGGGGTGAGACATTCTCGACCCAGTAGTAGGTCTAAAAAAGTTACAAAACTGTCAAAATACCTTTGAATGCAATGCATCTTTATTTCAAAACTATAACTTAAGAAAAAATTTCCAGCACATGGTTGAAGAAGTATAACAAATGTAAGATCATCCAAAAGGTTAAAAATCTCGTTAGGGTTAGAGTATTCGGACAAGTCCGGAACACCCGTCACCATCAGCTTTCTTATTTCAAAATCTTATAACAGCTAGTTTTCTACTAAGCTTGCGGCCTGACTGTAGTTTTAAAGGTGGCAGTTGGCAGCCCAGCTACGCTCATGCGTTCAGTTTTTTTATTAGAACGTTTAATCTTTTCTTTAATTTGTTTCAGTATTAGAGTGTTGAAAAGTGAAACTAAAAATTATCCAAGCGAAACTGAATTACTTTTTATTTTATTAACTAGGGATAGCGAATGGTAAATCCGAGACTGCCCGAGATGCCGAGACGGCCCTTTTAAAACCCGAGACCGAGACTTAAATTACCGAGACACCAAACCAATTTCGAGCAAAATAGAGGTTCGGAGCTCTGCCGGAAATGCCGAGAATGGGAGCCATTTTGTGAGAAAATCCGAAACTGAGGCCCCGTCCACACGTAGCCGTTTTCATTTGAAAACGAAACTTTTTCTTTACGGATACGGCTTCCGTCAACACGTATCTGATGAAAACGATCATCGAAAACAGAACTTTCTGAAAACACTCTCCAGAGTGGAACTTTTTGAAAACGCTGCTTAACCGTTCTCGTGTGGTCAATCAAAAACGAAACTTTTCGAAAACGCTGACGTCACACTACCAGCTCCAGTCCGAAATTAATTGTTATTCCGTGGGCTCATTGTAGGCAAACCAAGAAATTTATTGTTTTCATATCGACTCATAGTATACGTGTGGACAGGCGAACATGATACGAATACGATACGTGTGGTCGCGAATTTTTTTGAAAACGGAAAGAAAAAGTTGCGTTTTCAAAGAAAACGGATACGTGTAACCGTGACCTGAGAGATGGAGAAAAACAAAGATTACGAGACATCGAGACATGACAAAAACTGATGACAAGATTTTGACAACTAGACGTAATTTGCCAAGACTTTCATTTTTTAAGGGACTATTCAGCTAACCCTTTAACTATACGGAGTATAGCCCAGTGCAGCCGTATCTGGTTTAAATGGAGCTCTATAAAAAGATAAAACTACAAACAACAACAACAACAATAACGCGTTAAGAAAGACGATAAACAGAGCCGGTGGCGACACGAACTAAGATAATACAACTAAATAATCCTTGAAGAAGCTAGTGTTAGTTCTTCTGTCAATTACAACAACTGCGCCTGGTTCAGCCTTGGCAAGTACGACCTCGTATTAACACCATTTCTGCCTGTATGGGTTGGGTATTTTTTGCATCTGGAAGTTTTAGTCAGTTAACCACTCATTCCGAACTACCCTTTCGATAATACAGTCTTAGATTCCGAGGCAGAAACTCAAAATATAGTATTGACTTTACTTTGAAACCGACGAAAAGTCGTTGATACACATGATATAACTAATAGTCACCTTGGCATGGATTTAATAGAGACACACCATATAAGGTTTCTTGGGGTCAGGTAAAGTTCTTTCTTCAAGGTATATATGGGTATGAAAGGGCCGTCCCCCATTTTCCCCAACTTTTGTGAATACTGACTGCTTCACTAGAGAAATTAGTAGTTACCTACCATAAAAACACAAACGACTGGTCCATCAATCCACTTTTACACTTTCACCTACTTCCGGCAGGTTACTGAGGGAAAAGAGGACTTAAAACAATATTCCAGATCAGTAGTCCTTCTAGATGTCCGAAAGACGTTTTCAAAACAATCCGCTTGTGTTTGGTAATGAATTGTTCTTTTTTCATATTATTAGATAAACACGCATTCTTAATAATTCTTATCGTGTTTAACCGGAGACAGTGTCGAAAGCTCTAACGTCATAACGAAATACTGTCGTAGAGCAGCTAGCATTCACGGTACTACTTTTCTATTATTGAGACGTTGATTCTTTTGGTGAAAATTAACGTCTGAAAACGGAATGCTCTGGTATAAAAAATAGTTTCTGCGTACATAACGAACAATTAATCAAAAAGTTTTGTGATCAAGTGACTTACGGGTCGAGGTGCACATCAGATAAATGTACACAACACTCAAGCCCTAAATCATATGCTCATGCCGTTTGCTGTTTTGTTTGATCCTCACGTTACACTCACTCTTTGAATATTGTATAGGTTTTAGACAGTCTGACTTTGCTTCAAACGGTGTTTAAAACCCAGGACATTTGTTTTAAAACAATCTATTTTCAAAGTTTCTTGGAGAAGCATGCCCCCTTACCCCCCCTAGAAGAATCGCGCCTTTGACACTCAGTTGTGCCCCCAACCCGGTCTTCAAAATCTTGCTACGGCCCTGTATGCCTACACCAAATAACAGCAAAGCTGCTACAACTACCCAGGGCCCAAACCCCGCTAACTTTGTCATCAGTAGATCAAGATCAAGAGTATGGAAAACTCGAGTCTCATGCTCGATGGAACTCGAAGCTGGTTGAAACGGAAGGGCGTCTTGTCATTCGTTGTTTTCATGTTTAACAATTTCGAAATTAACACCGACTGCGCTTCTACGCTATGCGCCTGACTCTAAGACCCTGTTTATATGATCCCGGGCTAAAGGGTTGGCCCTTCCACCCAGGACAATCTGACCTGCAGTTTATATGAGGTTTTAAACCCGGGACAACTTTTCCCTGCGTTTACATAAAAACACGTGGCCCGGGCTGAGCATTAACACTACATTAAGTTGGTTTCAGTCCGGGCTCGAGTTGTCCCGGGAAGAAGGGACAAACTGTTTATATGGAGAGAGATGGAAGAGGAAGAGATGAGATATCTCGCCTCGGTTAGACGAGTCGTCTCTTGTATCCGAGACAGCCCTTCTAAGCGAGACACCATGTAAACAGTCAGCTGTTTTATATAAAGAATTGTATGAAAAACTTCTCGTCCCGGGTAATTTGGCGAGGTGAGATATTCCGAGACAACTTTCCCAAAGAAAACAGGACCTAAAACCCTAGGTCTGTTTAACGTCCTCTTTTCCTTCTTACTGGGATGCCTGTGATAGGCCCAGTTAAAGCTTGCAACTGTTTTTCCTTTCCTCTGGACTCACAAGGTTCACCTCTCTTGCTCGATTGCGGTGAGGGAAAGAAGAAGAAATTGTAGAACGTCGGGAAACGAGATTCCTACGCTCAAAGCATTTACAACCGGTGGCTTGGTGCCTCCGTAGTGGAAGATAATACTCTCGTGACGTGAATTGAAGTCTGGGAGGAAAGACAGCCAAAAGTTGGTGTACTTTCGCTTTTGAAATTCAAAATCTACAGTTCAAGTTTCGATAAATTAGCTGACAAGACCACAGATGCCATGGAAACAGTGCCACTTGGTGGCTGCACCGCTAGATCGATATCTGCTTTCTCAACAAGGCTCGGACGTATAAAGCTCTCGGTACTCCCACTGTCAAAGTAAGCCTTTACCTGCAAGTCGCCAATGTTGAAAGTGGCTGTTGATTTTGAGAGGGATTTCGGACTTTGGACAGTGGCAATTAAGTATTGGTGGGCAAATAGCGGCTGAAATTTTGCCTTTTGAAACAACTTAACCGCGAAGACTCTGGCGTAGTGGCCTTTTTTCTAGCATTTGGCACAGGTTGCACCCCTCGCTTGACACCGAGAACGAGGTTGCATGCTTACTATTGCTACAGAAGTAACAACTTGGGATTTCGGATTCTGCTAAAGCAGCCAAGGTGCTTGCATTTGTTTCATTCTCTGGTGATAGAGATGCAGAGGAACTGCTGTATTGAAAGGTGTATACTTGGAACTGTTAGTACATGACTAGCTCGGAGCTCTTCATGGCTGACTCGAGAGATCTAGCTTGGTCAAACATCATTTTCAAGTCGAGTGTCTTGTTCTCTAGAAGCCTTTGGTCAAGCAAGCTGGATTGTAGTCCGGCAATAAATGCGTCTCTGATGCTTTCTTTAAGTATTGGTTCGCTGAAACTGTTTTAAAATATAATCCTTGCTCATTATTTTTAGGGCTTGTAGGTATTCGTCTAATATCTCAGTCGGCGCTTGTTTTCGAGTTGCTAGTTCCTGGTACATTTCAATTCCACATCGTAGGTCGTACAGTCCTCAGTATAGGAGAATAGAGCCGGCGATACATTAAGTTTGCGAGAACGCCGAATTTACCCAAGTTTTCGCCAATAAGAACAACCAAGAAGTTCTCGAACTCGATCTCGAACGTTAACGTGCGTTTCAAATGGAGCCATTCTTTGGCAACTGAATTGCCATTCGGGTCGGTTTCTAATCGTTCAGGTCTTAGCGGTCTGGGAACACAGTAGTTTCAATCAAATCAAACACCATTAGATCAGACGCCTGAACCAACTGCCGAGCTTAATTATCGTATATCGACCCAAACCGGGTTTTAGATTCGGCACATGAAAAGTTCGACTTTTTAACTGGGTCTTAGCAATTCTCGCCTTGCTAGATCTACACGTGTACACTTCATATAGAACAAGTCTTTATATTAGTACTTCTCGATCATAGAAAAGAAAATTAGCTTTAAAGAGGAAACTTGTTTTCACGAAAATTAATTTGGTTGCAGACTCGTTACTAGAACCAACAAATCTTTCGACCCCGAAAACAATATTTTCAGGCAAACCATCATTATAGAATTCTTGGGACGTCACTTTATTACGAAAGCGGTGATATGACTGAAGGTAAACTGTTTTCTTGTATCTATGGCTGAGAAGGGATCAAGTCGAATTCCTAAAAACATGTTTAAGGCATGACTCACTTTCAAGCATCGGCTCCAGGCCCGTAGCCAGAATTTTTCTGTGGATTTTTTCCCCTCGAACATGGAAACGGATCAAACAAGCCTCACAAATGCGTGATCTCAGGGGGGAGGGGGTCCGGGGGCATGTTCCCCGGGCAAAATTTAGAAATCGGGTTATCTGGGACTGAAATGCAAAACTCAAATTTTTGATCTTTATAAGCACTTTGGAAGAACACAGAGGATGATGTTGCTTTTTCAAATAGCTGCACGGTCCGAGTAAAAACAATGCAAGCTTTATTGAAAATTACTTTCTAGTATTGTCAAAGCAATTCTAATATTACAAACATGTACGGAGCAATTTCAAAGTGATCTAAAAAGACATACACAATGCGACAAGAGCTGATCTTTCTCTTATGAAAGGTGAACATATTAACAAAGCAATGTCTTGGTAACATCCTGGAGAATCTGGATTTTAAAAACTAAACAGGTCGTTACTCCTTTAACTTTTTGAAATTCCACGACTTTTTTCGATTACCCATGACCTAGCATTGGTATTTTTTTCCCCTCAATACATCAAAGGTGGTTTCATTTTCCCCTTTTCACAAAGATGGACCTCATTCCCACGTACTCGGTTGCAGCCACAGTAGTTAGTCTGATTTAACTCTCGTATGGTTGTACAGCACTGTGTTTCCTGTACAAACCCTGGTGAAAGCTTGAATTTCTTTACAAAGGGATGACAGGCTTTGTTGTATTTTGTGATTGAGCGTTTCAAATAAGTTTTCTCTAAAAAATTAAGACATTATTCACAGGCAGACCTGGGATTTGTACAGCTGGGGAGCTATCAAGTCTTCGTCACTATAACGACGAGCTGTATAAAGGGCTCCAGGTCAAATTTCAGTAACAGAAAGCACTAGTCACTCAAAGAGCTAAGCAACTGGGACCCGGAACAAAAAAAAGTTCGAATTGATGAAAACTAAAAATCAATTAGAAACAGCAACATGCCGACAACAACTCTTTTGCTATCTTTTATTTTTTGTGTTTTAGTGTTTGTGTAAAATAGATTCTGTGCGGATTCTCGTGATGTTATAGTACTTAACAATCCAGTCTCGCTCCACTTCGAGCCGACGCTGAGAATATGAGGAGAAAAGAAAAAGCGTATGTCACGAGGATATACTCGCACACAGTGAGGACAGAAAGAAGTCTGGGGCTGTTTTACTGTTTGGTTTTTCGTCCTTTTTTAACTTTGGGCACTTTCCATTTTTGCATCTTCAACACGTGTCGTAAACCGTCCAGGGTCACTGCGGGAAAGTATGAGCCGACTCGTTTCCGCTTCCACCAGTTTCCTTCGGCAGCCTCCTTGCTTCCGATTTTAGAAAACGTATAGAGGTAATGTTCGCCTCGAATAAACCTGTTTTGAAAAAAGAATAAAAGGGGCACTCTAATTCACGCTAACCATATGGTGAAAGGGCTAATGCCATTAAAAAAGTGCTCAATACATATAAAAAGTGTAGAGCTAACTATACAAGTTAAGAAAACAGAGAGACAAGGTTTCTCTTACTCCGAGTTTCGTGTAATTGAAACCTTGTCTCAGTATTTTCTTAATTTGTATAATTCACGCTAACAATATATTATATTCTTTTAAACTTCGGTCGTAATTTTGAAACTGATTCGTGTTGACATTGCTTGATCAATACTCGCCAAATCCTATAATCTTCCATGTTTTACATCTTTTATCTAAGATGAACCAGACCTTAATTATAGGTGGTGGCAGTTCTATATTCTTTTGTCTCTATGCAGATTAGCCCTACTAAACTCGTTCTTGGGTTAATCTTTCAAAAGATGTTTCCCCAAACAAGGCTAGTAGGGCTTAGTGGGAGACAGACAAAAGAACTTTAAAACCACCGCCATTTATTAAAAAGGTCAGTTGTCTAACTAAAGAGTAACAGAATTACTAGCTCTACAGGGTTCGTCCGCTTTTCTCAAAGCAAAATTTAAGGACTTTTTAGGACTTTTTAAGGTAAGATTGTTGGTTTTTGAGGACCTAAGCCATGGGACACCAACCACCAGAACTGATCTAAACATGACTTTTTACGATATTGTGGCAAAGACTGTACGAAGCGCTGTACGGATCTCCAGGTACTGCTTGAAGCCACCCAGTAAACTCTGCTCTTTCAAGCCAAGACTCTTGGAAAATGCATTTCCCGGGCATTGTTGACTTTTATCGAATTATCATAACAAAGAAAAAATAAAAATTTAAGGATTTTTTAAGGACCATGACTAATTTTTATAAAATTTAAGGACTTTTGAGGCCTTAAATTTTGTAAAGTGAAATTTGAGGGCTTTTAAGATTTTTAAGAACCTGGACGAACCCTGGCTCTAAATAATAGACCATTTTCACGTACTCCCTAGAGACGTCAAAGACAAAAAACGAAGCGGCTACGTTGGTTTCCTAAACAAAAGAAATCATCGCAATTATTTTGTTCAAGGGAACCAACATGGCCGCTATGACGTCACGTGAAAACAATCTGTTTGATATAATTGGATGTAACGGTTTAATCATTTACTAGCTAATTAAATCTTGCCAAATAGCCTTGTCAGGGTTTTGACTACTCCGCATAATGGTCTTTTGTCTATGTCTTTACAGGCAATACGACAACTATGGCAATAAAAGAACTTTGTTTACCTGGGTGGAGGGCCATCTGCAAATGGGTTGTGGCTTATAAGCGATGTAGCCTGGTCATCATTCGCCAACAGTTTAGCGGTAAGATGAATCAGCCACGGATTATAGTTAATATTCTGTCAAAAAAGTAATAAAAATTTCACCTTGTAGTCTGCAGTTTACTTGGTAGTGAATCTGGTAAACAACGTATGCTAACAACTAGGTATAAAAATCAAACAAATTTACATGGCAAAAGGGTGTCCCTACGGGTATGGGGTTGAGTATGTTAACATGGGAATTATGTATCCAAAGGCGTTAAGGGCTAGGATCTGGTAACATTTGATAGGAGGACCCTTGGCGAATAGGAGCCTGGACCTGTTTAAATGAGAAACGGTGCTCCTGGGAGATATGGTATAGGTTCTGTTAATACGGGAAAAGGGTGCTCCTGGGGGATGTGAGCTAGTATTTGTTAATATGGTTAAAGGATGCTCCTGGGAGATGTGGGCTAGGAACTGTTAATATGATTAAAGGATGCTCCTGGGAAAAGTGGGCTAGGATCTGTTAATATGATTAAATGATGCTCCTGGGGGATGTGGGCTAGGATCTGTTAATATGGGAAAAGGATGATTCTGTGGGATGTGGGCTAGGATCTGTTAATATGATTAAATGATGCTCCTGGGAAAAGTGGGCTAGGATCTGTTAATACGATTAAAGGATGCTCCTGGGGGATGTGGGCTAGGATCTGTTAATATAGGAAAAGGATGCTTCTGGGGGATGTGGGCTTGGATCTGATATGATTAAAGGATGCTCCTGGAAGATGTGGGCTAGGATCTGTTAATATGATTAAAGAATGCTCCAGGAAGAAGTGGGCTAGGATCTGTTAATATTATTAAAGGTTGCTCCTGGGGGATGTGGACTAGGATCTATTAATATGATTAAAGGATGCTCCTGGGAGATGTGGGCTAGGATCTGTTAATATGATTAAAAGATGCTCCTGGGAGATGTGGGCTAGGATCTGTTAATACGGGAAAAGGATGCTTCTGGGGGATGTGGGCTAGGATCTGTTAATATGATTAAATGATGCTCCTGGGAGATGTGGGCTAGGATCTATCAATATGATTAAAGCATGCTCCTGAGAGATGTGGGCTAGGATCTG
>JAOBAT010122298.1:0-13313 GCA_026413305.1 Hydrozoanthus tunicans
GAGTGAAGCTACTGGAAATGAGGAAAGATCAAAGCATCAACAAAGAATCCAGTAAACCCACAAAGAGAAAGTGTGCATAGTTATACTTTTCTTTGTGCGGGTTTATGGGGTTTTTGTTGATGCAACTGGGGTTGTTCTGCTTTTCCTGTGGCAAGGCCTATCTCGAACCTATATAATATTTTAAAGTTGATCCAATTTGTTCAAAGCGAAACTTATAAACCGAGGTTAAAGTCATCGTTTCTCTTCAAAAACATGACAAAAACTTACCTCAGCTCGTTAGCAGAACAAAAAGAAACGAGAAATAACTTTTTTTCCTGTACTGTTATACGTGGACTGCAAGATGTCCACTGAACAAGTTTATATAACGATCCTACCCGCTGGTTTTTACGAATTTGTGGGACCAGATGGTCGCTTTGTGTCAAAACAAAACTGTTCAATTAGGGCAACCGTTTCGTCGGTTTGTTTTTAATCAAAAACTTACTTTCATGTTGTCATAACTAATTTTGTAAAATGTTTGTCATTAAAGGTTCCTACTTTATTATCACGTTAAACGAGAAATAACTTTTTTTCCTGTACTGCTATACGTGGACTGCAAGATGTCCACTGAACAAGTTTATATAACGATCCTACCCGCTGGTTTTTACGAATTTGTGGGACCAGATGGTCGCTTTGTGTCAAAACAAAACTGTTCAATTAGGGCAACCGTTTCGTCGGTTTGTTTTTAATCAAAAACTTACTTTCATGTTGTCATAACTAATTTTGTAAAATGTTTGTCATTAAAGGTTCCTACTTTATTATCACGTTTCTAGCGTTCTGATTGGTTCCCTCAATGTCGATTATCAGCTCATACACCGAATTGACCATATATGGGAAACTGGCAGAGTATAGTGTTCCAAAGCTGAAATTTAGTTCTGGAAAAATTTTAGCAGTCATTTTCAAGTATCGATCGGTATTGGAAACTTAATAAAACAAATAACCCGTTCGCGCTTGTTGGAAATAAGATTACTTGTAGCCAGCTCAGCGCTAAGCGCCTCTTCGGCTAATTACCATCTCATATCAAACGCGCGTTCTTGGAACAATTGTTAACTGTTTAAGGTTCCTACTCAAAATTTTTCTTCATTAATGATAGAAATGATTTCCATCCATCTGTTTTCGTCGATTGTGTGCAAAAATAAATGAAGTTCAATTTGTTCAAGCCGACTAAAGGGCGTTTTTTAGACGAATTGAGTAGAAGAAAACATAACTGTTTTGGACACTGACAGTTTTTGAAAAGCTGTATATTTTCGCAAACGTGTATTTTTTTCTTGGCTACGGTTTCCAGTCCCTATTCTTGGCAGTTCTTGTTCCGACGTCTTCGTAGTACCACTCAGGTGATCTTCAAAAATCTTCTAAAACAAGTTTCGGCTCATTTGAAGAGCCCTCATCAGCTGACAGTTTAACACAACCTTAACAATCAGCAGGTTTGCTTTTCCACTTTTGTTTGCATTTTCGGTGAAAACTTATATTTCACATCCTAAGAGAGGTTTTTATTACTAAAAACATTATAGCTATACTACATTTACATTTTGAGCTTTAAGTTTGTAATGGTCGTCTTCACAGTAATAAATCTCCAGACCATGCAGGGGGCATGGCAACATCTGGTAAGCTAGCCACTTTTTAATTCTAATTTATTTGCGGTTTTTCACTCTTTCTCGGCGCTGGACACTTCAAAAGTAGTTTATTACGTTGCATTTCTTTTCAGTAGCGTGCAGTGATCGGTCCTGGAAGCTATATATTGGAATCTTAGAAAGAATGGTGTTGTGTGAATAGTTACTTGGTGCTCTTGAGTAGGTGCTGTGTGCTTGTGAACTGTTCCAAAATATAAACAATGGCCCGGGGTGGGCGATGAGTCAATGTCGACGGTGCTTTAGAATGAGCGATGCTGCCTTAGTGTAAAAATATGCCTCAGCGAAGACGGTGTACATATTGTGGACGGCGCCCTAATGCATAGTAGTGTTAGTAATGGTATGTCTTAGAATGGATGATGCCTTAATACTGACGATGTGACGGTGAAATTTGGACTATTGTGTGCCTTATTACTGTATTCGGTGTCATAGTGTGGGCGGATGGTGAATTAGTGGTGAAGTTCCTTGGTGTTGATTGTTTCTTTTAGTGAATAGTACGTGCCTTCGTATGGACGATTCCTTGTGAGGACGGTGCCAAAGTGTGGACGGTGCTTTATTGTAGATAGTGCCATAGTGTCTTGGTATGATGGTGGTAAAATGTGGACAGTGCCTTAGTTTTTGTACACAAGCTTTTACATAGTCAGCGCCTTAGTATTGCCAGTGCCTTAGTGTGAACAGTGCCTTGGTGTAGACAGTGGCTTAGTGTGGATAGTATCATAGTGTGGACAGTGCCTTGATCTGTGGAGTGCCTTAATGTGGACAGTGCCTTAGTATTGGCACTGCCTTGGTGAGGACAGTGCCTTAACGTGGACAGTGCCTTGCTGTGGACAGTGCCTTAAAGTGGACAGTGCCTTGCTGTCGACAGTGCCTTAACGTAGACAGTGCCTTGGTGTGGCCAGTGCCTTAGTGTGGACAGTTCCGATCCATGATGTGGCTAGTGCCTTGGTGTGGGTAGTGCCTTAATGTCGACAGTGCCTTAGTATGGGCAGTGCCTTGGTGTGGACAGTTCCATAGTGTGGCTAGTGCCTTGGTGTGGACAGTGCCTTAATGTCGACAGTGCCTTAGTATGGGCAGTGCCTTGGTGTGGGTAGTGCCTTGGTGTGGACAGTGCCTTAATGCCGACAGTGCCTTAGTATGGGCAGTGCTTCGGTGTAGACAGTGCCAAGGTGTGGACAGTGCCTTAATGTCGACAGTGCCTTGGTGTGGGTAGTGCCTTAATGTCGACAGTGCCTAAGTATGGGCAGTGCTTCGGTGGAGACAGTGCCTTGGTGTGGACAGTGCCTTAATGTCGACAGTGCCTTGGTGTGGGTAGTGCCTTAGTATGGGCAGTGCTTCGGTGGAGACAGTGCCTTGGTGTTGACAGTGCCTTAATGTCGACAGTGCCTTAGTATGGGCAGTGCTTCGGTGTAGACAGTGCCAAGGTGTGGACAGTGCCTTAATGTCGACAGTGCCTTGGTGTGGGTAGTGCCTTAATGTCGACAGTGCCTAAGTATGGGCAGTGCTTCGGTGGAGACAGTGCCTTGGTGTGGACAGTGCCTTAATGTCGACAGTGCCTTGGTGTGGGTAGTGCCTTAGTATGGGCAGTGCTTCGGTGGAGACAGTGCCTTGGTGTGGACAGTGCCTAAGCGTGGTTAGCGCCTTGGTGTGGGCAGTGCCTTGGTGCGGGTAGTGCCTTAATGTCGACAGTGCCTAAGTATGGGCAGTGCTTCGGTGGAGTCAGTGCCTTGGTGTGGACAGTGCCTAAGCGTCGTTAGCGCCTTAGTGTGGCCAGTGCCTTGGTGCGGGTAGTGCCTTAATGTCGACAGTGCCTTAACGTTGACAGGGCCTTGGTGTGGCCAGTGCCTTAGTGTGGACAGTTCCATAGTGTGGCTAGTGCCTTGGTGTGGCTAGTGCCTTGATGTGGACAGTGCGTTAATGTCGACAGTGCCTTAGTATGGGCAGTGTCTTGATGTGGGTAGTGCCTTGGTGTGGGCAGTGCCTTAGTGTGCAAAGTGCCTTAGTATGGACAGTGCCTTGGTGTCGACAGATCCTTAGTGTGACAGTGCTTTAGTGTGGACAGTACCTTAACGTGGACAGTGCCTTAGTGTGGACGGTGCCTTAGTGTGAACAGTGCCTTAGTATGAAAAGTGCCTTGGTTTGGACAGTGCCTTAACTTGGACAGTGCCTTAACGTGGACAGTGCCTTAACGTGGACAGTGCCTTAGCGTGAACAGTGTCTTGGTGTGGACAGTGATTTAGTGTGGACGGTGCCTTGGTCTGTTCTGAATTGCAATTGGGTCTTAGTAAGGTTGGTTGTTTGCTGTAGCATATTAACAACAATGAAATCACTAGGGTGGAAGGGAATCAAACCCTTAATAGGTCTATGGAACGACTCCTAATTTGGATAGCCAACATCCACAGGTACGGAAAACACTTTGACCAAAGTTACTGATTTCGGGCCTTTCACAGAAATTATGTGGTTAGCTTTAGAGTCTTAGTAATTCTAGAGTGAGTTGTTTCGTTAAGTGATACGTGTACAGTCAGCTATACGTTATAACAGCAGCTTTCGTCCATCACGTTTTTTCAACAAGTATGAGGCCGAATTTTGAGAAGTCAAACTTCGAGCACCGAAAATTCATATAACATTTCTACCTACCTCAAAAGACTGGTACAAAAAAAATAACTAGAAAGAAGAAGCCCTGGGCAAAGTCTTCGAAAGAGAAAGGAAAATCAGGTAAATAAAAAGATAAGGTTTCATTTTTGTTTGCAGCGTATACCGATGTGCTGAATATTGTTAAATATCCCGCTTCTTACTCTTTGATATCCCGCATCCCGCTCTTTGATACTTCACTTCCCGTAACCGGGTCCTCCTTACCCCCGTCCCCAAACTACTGAGCCGCAAACATACCAGACTCCATCATTTACAAGTTAATACAATCAAGTTTTATTGTGCTTATTTTGCCCTTTTTTTCTAGATACGTATCTGTTTAATACTATATAATTTTAAAAACTATTATCTCTCTAAGCACGTCTCTGTAGGAACTTTCATGCTCTAAATACTAATGTGTACGAACATGTTAAACTTTTGGGCAGTGGCTACAGGTAGTACAGGCTATCTACATAACACGTTGGGGCGAACACATGAAGTTTATCCTCGTGTGAAAAAGAGATTTCACAGGTGGGGGTAACTTACTCGTAAAAATTGTTTTTTTCACGAGATAAACTTCATACGTTCGCCCCAACGTGTAGTTTTCTTTTTATTCTAAAGATATGAACGTTGGTTTGCGCAGAAATGAGCGGGAAAAACAAAGAAATAGCGTCGGATATATCTTAACTAGTGAGGATACGGAAAATATCCACTCGTATCCCGGATGTATAGTTTGAATCAAATCTACGCGTTGCGAATTTTACAGTAAAACACTCAAAACATTGTTAAAATGCTTCTACAACGAAACAAAAATGCGCGAACACGATTACCGCTTGCAGCTGAAGGGCAGTAAAACCTTGTTAGGTAAATTGGTGAAAAAACGGTAACCATTTGAGATTTATCATGTGCATACTGTCAAAAGACGAATTCAAGAACATCGCACAAAAACGTTGAAAAGCTCCCTTTTAAAAGGGAAGAAAGCAAACTAATCCAAACCCGGCCTGACTGAAATATTAATAAAATTATTTCTTTCCTTTGAAACTCACCAAAATACTTCTTCTCTTTGAAAATTAATACGAATGAAGTTGATTGGTTTTGGGAATATGAATTTAAATCAGAAAATATTGAAAGATCAGACCTCATCATGATCACAGAAATTATGTAAAAACATGTTATGTTATGTCTCATCATTTGGCTTAAGGGTGAAATACTCTCAATGGTAGAACTAAAAACTGGTACATTTACCGTAGCTAAGCAGTTACTCTAAGACAAAAAATAGAGAAAAAGTGTTCACCAGAATAATCAGCTTTTGGATTTATGTGGTGTCACTGTAAAAGCCGTATAGCTAACCCCAAGCTTCACTAAACAACCACGAAACATTAATTTGCACAAGCAATGCCAAAATATAAATTTTGTCTACACAAAAAAAACAGAAAAAAATAAAACTCCACATTCAAAATAAAAAAGACTCCAATTATAATCTCCAACCATCGAGTCTACTTGCGTATTAAAAGTTGAATTTAGTTTTTTTATGATTTACTTCCCAAATTTCCATTTACTAAATTTTTTCTCGATTATTTTAACCATATCGTCATTTTACGCGTGAGAATAACGATACGGCCAATCAGAAGCTGCCCATCGCTTCTTTCTAGTTCCCGTGTCAAAAAACGACCAATCTGAGGCGATAACACTTTTTAAAAGATGAAAATTTTTGCTGCTAGCTTTTAGCTTTCAGATTAAATTGATAAAAGTGTAAAAGATCATGCTTTTTCATGTCTTATAAACGTAGTTAAAATACTCTAGTCAACATGATTAAAAATTAATTTTCATCCAGGTTGGCCGTTGCTCACACAACTACTTGAACACTTACAGTCTTTCAACCAAAATGTGCAAATAGTTTGCAATCAAAACAGATAGTCAGTGTTTCTTTCGTTGATTGTACGAATAAATTGGTCAACAAATAGTACAAAGGGGACTGGGCATGGTAAGTCAAATAGGAGTTGAAAGAAAGAAACAAAGCTTTGCACCTGCGTCAATGTTATGTGCAAACGTTTGTAGGTCATCATGTCATTTTCTTCTGTTTCCGCAAAGGAATGTATCGGCCATTCGCAGAACTATTCATCCCCACAATTCTGAGTTGGAAATTCATTTATGGCAAGAATGATTTTTCTTCCCTTTGTTGAAAGAACCAACTTGGGCAAGCTATCTCCTTCAACATACTGTCGCATATGTTCACTGGCATAACTCACCAGGTCATTAACTTCGATGACGTCTGACTTGCGCAGTGGAGCACAAGCGCTACAAGAAGCTGCGTCACAAGAACTTTTGTACGGATTATAGCATTTTCTTGCACCTTCAAGGCCGTTTATAAAGAAACTCGTAAACAAACTGTTCATTACCTCCCACGGCCTGCCTTTAACTGGGTTCCTAAAGGGAGACTTGCCTTCAACAGAGCTGGAACAGTATGCTACATAGTTTTTTAAGAAACTTCCTCTCTGCACAAGGGTTGGGCTGGCTCCCTGATCACTAAGAGAGTTCCTGTGTGGATCCAAATCTCTTGAAGATTTCTTTGTTGAAAAGAGCGAACTCATGCTGTCATAAAGTTTTTCAAAAAAACCCGAGTCCTCATCTTGTTTTCTTGGATTAGACGTTGAAAAGGAGGGCAGGGAACTCGCCCGAGTAATGGCGTCAGTACCATTGATGAACGCCTCGGCATAGCAACCCATTATGAAAATCAAAATATTATCAGCCTGAAGTTTCTTCAGACTGTCCAAAAAAACCTTACCAGCAAGTTTCTCGCCATCTTTTGTGTGGAAATTACCACGCTTGTCAAAGTGCCCAGAGATGTACACCAAGAGGGTCAAACTTGCAACTTTCTTTTTTTCCTGTGCCTTCTCGCGAGCTTCATCAAATGTCTTTTTTATTTGATTAATTGATGCAACAATGTTCTGCGCTGATGTAGGTTTTCTTGTTTCCGGTGTTAACAAATGAACATTGCCCTTTCTGTTGGAGGTGGAAAGAAAGCAGTTAAGGTAAGTATACGAGAAAGTTAAAAAAAGTCGAGATTTTTTATATTTTTTGTTATTCTATTTTAATGCTAGAAACGAAATTAGTTACACAAACACTTGAGGTGGGGCGAAATGGGTGCCAATCGGAACTTTCCTGGTTTCTGTGGTGGTGGTGTTGCTGTAATTGGAATTAACAAACACCTTGTAAAAAACAAAAAGATATTGGCAGAACTGATTCTGAAGGAAGATTCGGCTCAAAGTGAAGATGAAACAGAATAAAGCGACACATAGACTAACCTAGTCTAACATAGACTTACCTACTCTAACACATAGTCTAACACATAGACTAACATAGACTAACCTAGTCTGACACATAGTCTAGACGTATGATTTTATCAGAAGTGTAATGAATTAAAAGTAGAATAAAATGTGTTTGAAATCAATCTTTGGTGTTTCGTCTTTTCTTTTACAGTTTAATCATCAAATGCTGGTATGCTTACTAGCGCCCTAATTAAATATTCAAAAACTCACTCAACCATTTACAGCCTCATCATTAAGCGAAATCGCGCCGACAGCTGGGGACAAAATGGGGATTCAGTTTTTTATTTGTTTATTTCTTTCCTGGATTTGCATTAGTTCTAAACTCGCTATACCTGTTTCGCTATACATAGTTTGCTGTTGCTCGGCTGAAATGACAATACGGCTTGGCTTTGCTAGTTTCGTAGCGTCTTATCCAAAGATAAAAATAGAAACATGCTGTCATATCGAAACTGGTTCTAGCCCGGATATAACAAAAGCTGTTTTGCATAATTAATGCAGTTGGCGCCATTTTAGATAAACGACCGTTAAAACCCTTTTCATAACAAAAGACTTTTATAAACAATCCACATTTTATTCATGTTGGAAAACAAGAGATAATTTATGCGCGCCTCATTTTATTCATGAGCTATCACGTCATCCTAGTGATAATTTATGCGCGCCGCACTTGCGCCGCAAAAAAGGGGCTAATTCCATCCCTACTTTACTACTAGGGGCCAATGAAGAGACTCGAGCATTTCGGTGACACTGCTCTGCTCTGCACATTTCTTCAGTATCTTAAACTTTTCCACGATGTTTATCTTGAGACCTCTAACAGTGAACGAAATTAGTTCTATAAAACTGATATTTCTACTACGACAAAGAGAAGCTATGTTTTCAAGCAAGTGAGTCATCCACTTCATACCTTGTTTAATGATTTCAGTTAATGAGTATATAAGTTGACTCTCTCGCGCCAGTGTATCTACGTTTTAATGTAATACAACGGATTCATCCTTTATAAATTTCAAACCTCCTGGAAGGGGGTTTTAAATCAAATCAACATGCTCAACTACAATTAGCTCGTGTTGAACATGCACAGCGAAAGACTTTCATAAATTAAAAAGATCAACTGAAACGTACTTGAATTTTAGCTTTTCCAGGGTAGAGGCAACCCTTTCCGCATCAAACTTGAACACGCACATGTCAGGTCTGACACCGTCGACTTCCTCGTGATCACCTCTCCCGCTTATGCACAAAGCGCAAGACGAAGGATTACCTTTAAAAAAAAAGAGAAACGCTTCATCACAACGCAATGAAGAGAAAATCTATAACGCAAAACCAGAGAATTTTAGGAACCGCGATTAAGTGTACCACAGATGATCGTCTTTTGATTTTGTCCGATGAGGGAGAAAAGAGGAAGAAAGACTAATGTAGAAGGAGGAGAAGAGAAGAACAAAAAGAAAGGAAAAGAGGACGAACATGAACAAAAATAAATTTGTTTTGTTGATTGCTTTGCAATTTGCAGTTCCCGCGGATTTTTTTGTAGGTATATATTACCTTAGTAACCACGCTAATGCCAAAATTGTTGCTTCTCAATGGCAAAACATTCGTCTCTTGATTTTGCGGGGGATTAATAGTGTCAAGTCAGATTTTATGCTGTTTAGATTCTACGGTTACTTAACTGTCTCATAGTTAGGCAACATACAGTACTTATCAATGATGAAAACCATGATACTAAACAGACCTTTATCACGCTAGTATGGCATAGAAATATATTTGGTTTTTCGGGAAAACGAGTCCAGAGTCAATCTCAGCACAATGATAAGTTTCATAAATTATGGCCACAATTTGACTGAGATATAAAGGTTTGAAACTGGATTAACGGCAGGGGATAAGTTTCAAAACTCCATATCTTCATTAGTTTTTGGGAAATATTTACGAACGTTTTCAGTTTTGCTAATACAGATACGCTGAGTTTGGCGATGGCTTCAGTTTTTTTGATACGTTTAATATACTTTTGTGTGAAAAGGGTCTATAACATTTCTAGTGATCACTCTTACCAACATGTAAATAGTGCTCAACACAACAATGAGGACAAACCAGTGGTGATCCCTTGCACAATCGTAGACATTCAATGCACGCCACCAAATGGCCACACGGCATCAGCAGATGAGATAGGGGTTCCCGAAGACAATACACGCAGAGAGCTTTGTCAAGATCCTCTGGGCCACTGTACAGAGGGGCCATGTTCTGTGAGGCCGCCAACTCCTTCAGTGAAAGAGTTAAGTCAAACTCAAGAATCTATTTCCTTGCATTACAACGCTTTTTAGTCAAAAGTAAGTATACTATAAAGCTCTTTTATCTAACTGTCTTAAGTACGAACTTCGGCATTTTATTGTTTAAAGCTTTTGTTATAATTAACAAATTAAAGATTTTATTAAAAAGCCCCGCCCCCGAATAAGCGCCGCATCTAAAGGTCTAAAAATTTAAAGAGCGCCGCGTAAACACAGTGACGTAGTTACATACTGAACAAAACTAGAAATGACTGATATGTTCATGCATTGTTGTTTGTTAGTCTCCTGGCTCAACAAAAGAAAATGAAAAAAGTTTAGGATAAAGCAGTTGCATTCCTCAGGGTTTCTTTGTCGTTACCTTTAGTTTCTCACTGAGGACTCTCAAAGATATTCTTTTGTTTAAAGTCGTATGGAGGCATTTAACTGCCAGCATAGCAAACTTCCAAGTAACACTTTGTTCTTCCGGTTTCGGCCATTCCTTTAGTAGACAAAAATCAATTTAGGTAGATGCGAAGTGTGTACGTCCACTTAACACAGCAAAGTGTTAACATTAAAACTCTGTTACGACCAAGTTCTATACCATAAAGCAAGATATTGAAGGAAGCAATGAAAGTTAATTATATTAGCGGGCTTCAGCTGAGATAATGTTTTAAATAAAATCCAAAACACCTTTGTCTCACATATTAAAGTAATTTCAAAGTCGATCATTGATTCATTAATAATAGCGGTTGAAATTATCCCACGTGTTCTGGCGAAATGAAACGGCTGGATTTAGTAAAAGCTTTCAGTAACTGCCCGAAAACAAGAACCGAACAAAAACGTTTTCTTAATAACAGGAATAATAAAAACTGTAACGAGAAGCTACAACTCGGGCCCAATTAGTAATTAGTTGTCTTGCTTCTTGACGTTGTCTTATAGCCTCTGTCTAAATTTTCAAAGTCGCTGAAATTTCTAATTTCAACTCCGCAAACAATATCAACTTTACATCTTTACAATGCAACGTTCTTGATTTACCTGATCTTCGATCCATTCGATGTAGGCTTTTTTGTTAAAAAGTTTCTTAACGGCCGCGGCTGGATCACTCAACAAATCCCAGCCGTCCTGATTGTCAGAATCAAGCATCCAGAGTGGAAGAGCTTTTCCCTCTTCGTTCGATCCACTCTTTCCAAAAAGTAACTCGAACAACACTATTTGCAAAAACAATAAAAGCACAGTAAAGATGAGAAATTGTTTAATTAGTTTTATGTGGGATATCTGTCCGTACTAATGCCATTGTCTCACTTACCCAGTAAACATATGGAAACTTGCTCATGAACTGAGCGCGAATAAGACGGCATTCAGAGAAAGCGAGAACTATTGAAAACGACAAAAACAGATTGACTAGACTATGGAACGAGCAAACCACGACAATTGTTTATTAATAGGTTGAGCGTTCGTGCTTTTTGTACAAGTTTATGTGCTGCGAGTCAGGTGGCAAGTTATTGATATTTTGGCAATGGAGCCTTTGACATTTTCTCCATTGACTTATCTTGGTCTCGAAGGATGCGTAGTGTGATTTTCCAGAAGTTTTGAGAAGCTTTTTTTCATTTTTTGGCGGAAATTATCGAGACGAAACGAATAACGCTGACTGGTCGAGTCAAAGACTTAATCTTGTCAAATTCGAAGTGAAACCATGTCCACGTTCACGAGCCAAGTAGTCTGTTATTAAGTTGCATTCTAATTAAACTATGTTTCGTTCATAAGGGTATTTTCTAAAAGAAATATTGTGTTTCAAATGTTCGTTCTATTTTATACAAACTAATAGTTGCGAATACCGTTCGAAAGCTAAGTTTGCTTAACGTGTTACATTAGCTGTCTTTTGTCGTATTTTGGCAGGATACCTGTAGTATCTTACTTAACCTCGTTCCCAGGGCTTCTCCCTATGTTGTGGGTGTGGTCGGGTCCGAACTAACACAATTGCCACTGTTAATTAGTTAGAAATTGCAAAGCTGGCCGAAGTTTGCCCAAATGAGTCGAGAAATTAACAACTGCAATCAGGGCAGATGAGGACTGTTTGGAACAAACAAATACGATAATAGATTGACTAGATTTATACTTTTCATCGGCTGAACAAAACGTGCTGTTGTAATTTGAAATACTAAGAATGTGTTTTATAATAATAATAATAATAATATGATTCTTATATAGCACAGGATGGGCCCAAGCACGGACCCCTGGGGGACACCACAGCGGAGTTTATGATTATTCGAGCGCTCGGAACCGATTTTCACGAACTGAGTTCTTTCAGATAAGTAAGACTTGATCCAGGTCAATGCTTTTCCAGTTATTCCAAAACGATGTTTTAGTCTTTCGATGAGGATGTCGTGATCCACTGTGTCAATCCAGCGCTACTGTGGTATCCCACATATAAAGCCTTTGGCTACCTATTTCTTAAATTGTAGTTTTCTTCTTTTTTATCTATCATTCCTTCAGCAAATCTTTATTTGCCTAAGGCTGCCTCAATTCATGGAGTCAGGAACGCAGAGTAACGAAAAAGGTTATCTAATAAACGTAAAGATTTTCCAATGTTTCGAAAGGCACGAGTAAATGACGCGTGTAGGGCATTGATTGTGGTCCGAGTAGCACGAACGAGACCAAAAGGATATTTTCAAAAAAAACCTCGAGTTATAAAAAAAAAACGAAAGTGTTCTGATGAGAAACAAAAACTTCTAACGAGACATAAGGATTTTGTTATGTTAACCAACCAAAAGCATTAATTCTATTCACTTACATTTCATTACCTACATCGAAGTCATCCATAGGAAACGGTAAAATATGATCTTGGAAAGGAAAAAACATACGAAGTTTGCAAATACTTACCCGATACGGAGACGACATTTTAGGCATCATCTCCAACAAAACAAAAATTTTCAAACCAAAGCTTTAGTACTTCTGCAAAGTGTATTCTTAGTGGGACAAAGTGTAAAATTATAGTCGACGGCAAACCAATTTTTTTTTAACACGAAAATATAACGACATTTTTGCATGATTTTGAATAAAGTAAAGAGCAACTGTTATTTTACAAAAAGGAACTCCAAGTTCGATCAGAGATCGTTGGTTATTCATATAATGCTTACCAACACCAAGTCCCCATAGATCATTTTCAGGTTTGGGTTTTTTTGAAGCGAGATATATCGGACAGATATACCCTTCCGTCGCCTTTGTAACGCTGATAAGCTTTGTGGTTGTCGTACCACCAGTTGTGCTTGCCGAAGGATCTCTGGGTGAAAACTGTTTAACGACTCCATAGTCGCCAAGACGTGGGTTCATTTTTTCATCGAGAAGAATATTTGATGACTTAAAATCCCTATACACAAACCTGCAAAATAAAAATTTCGTCTGGACTTCCACAAATGCTTCTACAACATCTGCTACTGCCGCCGCCG
>JAOBAT010122309.1:0-13313 GCA_026413305.1 Hydrozoanthus tunicans
GCAGGCTCTTGAGGGGACTGGGGCTTGGGCTCTCGAGGGACTGGGGGAGAGGGAGGAGTCCCTCGAGAGCCCAAGTCCCAGTCCCCTCAAAAGCCTGCTATGCAGGCTAAGTAATAAGCCACAAACATCATCACCATGTGCATAGCTTTCTTACAAACTCGTGCACCTTCGTCCTTATACACAATTACTTACTTTTTGTGCATTCACATACTCTGGCTAAACTCACGCTGACACGACGTGTGAGTAGCCACCTAGAACACTTATACATACATATATATATATAGACACACAACTGAGAGACGTCGGAGCGTCCTGAAACGTGGGGGAGGGGCTCATCTTTCAACTATGCACATATCTTATTCGAATTTCCCCAAATATCCTTAATTTATTTTTATGCTACGCAAGCAATATTTTCGGAAAACGTGGAGGGCTGCACCCCCCCTTCCCCTCCAAAAAAAATTTTTGTTTGGGGGGATTCGCTCTCCCCTCTTCCTTCCCCTACTCCACCACCTATGCACGTACTCTGGCTAAATCGTGTGAGTACTCACCTAGAATACATATACGTACACATACACACATACAAATTTATATCTGTCGCTACTCTGCCCTTCTTATTATAATACTGAGCGCACCTCTCCTTCATGCCAGCCCCTTCTTGAACAGTCCTTTAACTCTATACATACACTTAAGCGGATAAAACATATACAACACACATAGGAAGATGGTCACTATTTTCACAGATTTTAAAGTTCTTATGACACGAAACTGAATTTTTTGCCAGCTAAAAGGTTGCCATTAGATAAACACATGGACGAGTAGCAGTAGCAATAATAGAGAAAGAAGAGACAGCAGTAGTAACGAATCTACACCCGGAGATCAGCTAACGTCCCGCAGCTTACCAGCTTTATCTTGGGGAGGAACCTTAATAAAGGTGTGGCGAACATGAGGAAGCACTCGGTGAAGACCGGATGTACAGGTCTTCATGTTCTATGGCGGAAAAAACAAAAAAATCAGTCATAAACCATTTTGACTCAGCCACCAATAAACATGCCTGAACGACTACCAAAAGGTTTCAGTACCATGTAAGGCAGGAAAAAATAAAAATACTAAATACTTATTACTTAATCCCCCAAGGGGATTTTCAGCGTCACAGGGTTAAAATTATCCAAAAATCCTGGTTGAAGGCAGACCAGTTGGCTATTTACAAGTATGAAAGTTTGTTTGACTCTGGGGTTTTCCAAGTCAAATTCAGTTTGTGGCTGAAATGGGATTTAAACCCGTTTTCTTAAATTGGTTTTGAAGTTAAAAGTTATGAATAAAACCCATGTAGGTTTTTAGGGTTAGTTTTGCTTGCCTGTCTAATTTTCAAAATTTGCCCCAGACTCCCTAAGATTTGGGCTTTTGGCGCTCGTTTGTTCGGTCTCCTCTTCGATCGCACCCTCCTGCAAAAAACCTGGTACGGGTCTGTGATATGCCGCATAATGTAGTGAAAGCACAATTTTGCAAGGGAACTAAACGAAAATTTTACAGAAACTTAACGTGTGCCGACGCAAACCGACATTTGAAAAGCTCTCTGTTACACCTTTTCTTCCAATTTGGGCAAATTCAGTGCAAAGAAACATGTCTCCCTCTATTTTTGCGAAATCAAAAAATCAGAAAGATTACAAAAGATAAATTTCACTCACCGGAAGAATGTCTTTAAGTGAATCCACGATGATTTCCTTTGGTAGTGTAGCTCCGACAAGTGTCACCTGGGTATCAATAGGGAGTCGTGACGGGGGAGGAGGCTTCACTTTGCGGATCTGAAATGGAACAAAAATCTCACTTATCTATACTGTAAGACTAGCCACTCTAGACTTAAGTTGATAGAAAAAACGTATCATCTTGTACTAACACATGAATGTTTTCATAATTATTTTTCAGAAGGTGAACTTCATACATCCAGTTTCCCTGCACTTCGACTAAAAGCCAACAAAATAATGACGGTAGGTGTTTTTTGGTAAAGAATTAGATTCAAAAAGAATTGTTGTTGTTTTTTAAATTTGACATGTCATTTGGACCTAAAAAGAGCTTTCTTAGTTCTTTTGGTCTTCCCTTCACGGGTGCCTTTCTCGTTTTGTCCAAGTACTACCTAATTTGAAATTTGAGGTCAAACGGCACAGTAACTCAGTAAAATCATAGTTAATATATTGACTGGTTAGGAAAGCCGGCAAACCTCATAAGGGAAATACAAAGAATGTACAAAGATGCTTTGTTTCATGTTGAACGAACCGTGACCCTGCACATTCTTTGTTTCAGGTGTTAGTGAGAATGTTTTGACTGGCTATTTGTTGATTTGCATTTCAAATACTTTTGTGTTTTCTGCACGTTTTGTGCAGGGTCAAGACCAGAAACAAAAGAAAATTGTGAACAAAGACATACAACGATGGTCTCCTAACCAGTCCGTATATATTAACTATGGTAAAATATAGCGTTGGTAATAGGCTCTTTGCCGTCAGAGGTCACATGACCACACTTACCTTAAATTAACTAGCTATGACAAAATGATGTTCAAAAACGGATAGAGCAGATCAACATTAGTTAGATGGCAGGGTTTCAAGTCTCCACGTTAAATACTTCAAAAATCACAGCAAATTTAAAATCAAAAATTCTTAAGTAAATGTATGTGAAAGCAAGGTTTGCTCTCAAGTCATAACAATTCTAAGAAAACATCTTGTTTTCTGTTACTCGCGCAATTTCTTACATATTTGAAATCAAAAGTTGAAAATTTGCCTTTTTACTAATGTTAACCTGCTCTTTCCATTTCTGGATATCATTTTGTCGTTGCTGCTTGATCTAAGGTTGATTTGGTCGCGTGACCTTTAGCTGCAAAGAGCCCATTAAACTGACTCACGCTTATCGTTTGAAGAATCTCCATGGTAACAGCCTTGAACGAGTGGTCAAACATTGTGTCTGCTTCATCGATCACTAAGTACGCCAGGTCCGAGAAAAACAGTTTATCTGAAATATAAAGCGGCATAGTCAGCTGACTCAGAAAAAGTTGTCATAGTCATTCTATCGCTTAAGTTTGCTCAAACTCGGACATTAAACTGGTTCAAGCAAACAGAAATTAGTAATAAACCATTTCCGGCTGAGGTAACATTACCTTTCTTTCGATATTTGAGTAAAGTCCCTGGTGTGGCGACCAGGAGATCCACGACAGACTCCAGATCGTGTTGCATCCATTTCTAGTAAAACAAACTCAGTCATTTATATATCGGACTCGAACATCGCCGGCAAGAGTAAACGGTTAGAAGGCATACGCCCCTCGAACAATTTAAACCCCATTTACACTAGCTCGAGCAATCTCGAAGTACTCCCGTAGTATTTCTTTATCGTTCGGCTGATTGCAGTCACTTCCGAAATTCACGTGCGTTCACACAACAAATTTAAGGTAACTCGAGTGATTCGTGAGTATTTACATTTATTACATACTTAGCTCGATATTTACATAGTAGATCGGTGAAATACAGAGCGTATCAGCCACCCATATCAATCACATGTGGTGATATCAAAAACAGCCAATCTGGACGCACGATTTCCATACCAACACGTGTGATATGGAAATTTGAATTTGGTAAATTTTTAAACCATTTTATGTGTCAATAAAAATATTAACTTTGCATTAAACCAAGAATCTCACTTAGTATGTTCGCTGCGTTCACTCATGAGATAATTTTTCAACACTCGAAGATAAAATTCGTATCTCCGCGTGGCCGTGTAATATCCTCTATATATTTAGAAAGCTCGAGCGACGTTAATGTAAATGGGGTCTTAGAATAGCAACAACTCTATAACGAACTAAGAGCGTTTCCAGGTCTAAAGTAGTATGCTTCTGGTACCTTGCATTTAAAGAGGTGATAGGACACGAAATCATTTTTTCGGTTTTCAAAAAGAACACAATAAAAAACATTGGCTTGCCAAATTTGAGAAGCATTAACGGTGAAAAAAGCCAATATAAGGCTTAAGAATTTTTTTCGCTAAAAGTGTTCCCTTCAAGCGACCTCGCCCTGGGGAAATGTACCAACACTATGACGTACCATGTCACGTGCGTCTCGCCCCAGTCCATCCAAAAATTGGTTTTAAAACATTCGTAACTGCAAGAAAACACTAGCACTTACGGATGTTTAAAACCGTTTTTTTTTCTTCTTTATTTTTTGCAAGACCCTATATCGGATTTTTTTTTTTTTTGAAAATCGAATAGTAGCCTCTTTAAAACGACAGGCAGTTAACATAATTTTGAAAGAGGAATTTTTGCATAAAACGCTAATATTTTGTATTCCACCGGTCCTGTAACCCTACAGCACCCTATATTGCCTCTGATTATCTTAAACCTCTGCCCATACTTTTATCAATCCATTTTGCCCCATTTATTTAGCTGTCTTTGACAGTGACCCCCTTCTATTTATAGTATATGGCAGGTAGGGGTACAACAGCCATCTAACACTGAAAAATGAACAAAATCAGCGCTTCTATGACCAGGTTGTAATTATACTGACCTGCCTACGGCCGCCAATCAACCCCACTGATCTGAACCGGGCATGGTGTGAAAAGCACTTTGCCACTTTCTGAAAAAGAAAATTTTCGATAATGAGTTGAAATGTGCCCCCGACAGGGGGGTTGACGATACATACGAGTAGGTACGATCTCTAAGGCTTTCAAGAGCCCTTACCCGATCTACAAACACCAACAAGTACGACGACGCTGAAGAGGGCGGCAGAGAACAATAAAGAACACAATAGGTGCACGTTGGAATGCACCGTGCTGGCCACCTTTGAACACCGTTGCCTTCAAAATTACAACGTAGAAGTGTCAATTTGGGAGTTCTTACGACTACAAGTTAGTTCTATGATTGGCTTCAATATCATAGTATACTGGTTTATGTGTTCTCAGTGTGAAAATCTAAACATTCTGGTGTGGGGAATCAAAGCGAAATGCTGCAGAACAATGGAAGGTTCTCCCGTTCTTACACGGACCATTACTAAATGCCCCGTGGGACCCCTACATATAAATCTGGAAATCATTTGATAATATTTTAGCACCAAGCAGTATTAATTACTTACCAAAACCTGCGTGGCAAGCTCTCTTCCAGGTACAACAACACAGGCCCTGGGTCTCCTCAGCCTAGCTACAGCACCATGGGCTTGCTCCTCTTCTCGTAAATGGTGAATTATGGGGGCAAGGTAAGCTAACGTTTTACCTGAGCCTGGGCAGAGACAACAGGCATGAGTTAGACCTGGTCAGCGGTCATCGCTCTCGTCGCGCTTTCTGTGAAGTTTTAGTGTCTTAGGACTTCTAGCGATGTATAAACGAATAATAAGTACCGATTAACAGTAATAAGTTCGATTAGTTTTCCTGTTTCTAAGTATAATATATAGATTCGAGTGAAGCCTTACCACTGAAACGGGGTGTAATCCAAATTTCGCAAGAAAAAGACTTTAACGAACCTTTGATTCCACTCTGATTTAAATTCCACATCTTTTTTTCTCATTACTGGCGTGTGCGTCCTAGCTCCTCTCTGTTGCTATATCTTATCCACTAGGCTGTGTTGACAACAAGATCCCTCATCTACATTGTCTTGTTCTAACCCAAATAAGGACTTAACAGACTTTTGCTTATATTTATGTAGTTGTCCTCGCGTCCCTCTCTGTTGCCATCTTATTTACTAGCCTATGTTGACAACAAGTTCCCTGATCTACACTGTCTTGTCTTAATCCAAATTTATAAGGGGTTGAAAGACTTTTTTATATACTACTAATGTGTTTGTCCTTGCCCCTCTCTGTTGCTATTTTACCCACTAGGCTATGTTGACAACAAGATCCCTGATCTACAATACTTTGTCTAATCCAAATTTATAAGGCATCGAAAGACTTTTTACATACTACTATGTGTTTGTCTTAGCCCCTCTCTGTTGCTATTTTACCCACTGGGCTATGTCGACAAAAAGAGCCCTGATCTACAATGTCTTGTTTTAATCCAAATAAGGGATAAGAGACTATTCCACAACTTGACCACAGGGAACCATGCTCACCTGTCTGGGCAGCACAAAGCACGTGACGACGCTGAAGAATGGCTGGAATAGTTGCCATCTATTGTGTTGGAAAAATTCAAACATTATATCAATAACCAATTATTATTATTATTACTTCCTTATAATTATTACTAGTAGAAACCAACAAGCATACTATAGCGAATGCTGCAATCTGATTGGTTAACCTACCCACTGCTGCAATCTGATTGGTTAACCTATTCACTATCTGCAATCTGATTGGTTAACCTATTCACTGTCTGCAATCTGATTG
The DNA here is from genome assembly GCA_026413305.1 of Hydrozoanthus tunicans. Lineage (NCBI taxonomy): Eukaryota > Metazoa > Cnidaria > Anthozoa > Zoantharia > Hydrozoanthidae > Hydrozoanthus > Hydrozoanthus tunicans. Next base: position 6,342 of record JAOBAT010122309.1, read on the forward strand.
GTTAACCTACTCACTGTCTGCAATCTGATTGGTTAACCTACTCACAGTCTGTCGAGTAATAAGCAGCGAGTAGCAAAACTACTGGTGCTTTAAAACAAAAAAAACAACAATGGCGAACTCTTTAAGCACTCGTTTGATCGTTTTAAATTCGAAGGTAAAATACTAGTTGCTTTCTACTAAAACAATCAGACTAGTACTCATTGTTGTTTTCTACGAATCTAATACTTAACTCGTCGCTTCGCGCCTCTTTGACTACTGACATACAGAAAACCCAAGCTCGCAGTTTAATTATTGGTTAATATTATTCGTTAGTAGGTTACAATTCAGAAAATTTCACCCATGTTCCAGAAAACATGATATCTACCACTTCAAGAAGCCAACTAAACAATTCATACTGTCCCTCTGGTTACCTACAAGCCACTACTCCCAGAATACAAATTACACATTGACACATAACCCCTGGATTCCTAACAAGCACCACTCCAGGAACCCATGTTAAACATGCACACATACAGAAATCAGCAAAACACTAGACCAAAATTCCAGCTTTCTAAATAACATTCAACGAATCTCTTCCAGCCATTCAATCCCAATGAGCACCTGTATACATTGCAATTGCAATGAGCGTTCCAAAATCCCTTCATGCCATTCTGATCTTTCCCCTGGATATATTCCAATGAGCATCTCAGGAATCCCTCTTTGCCATTCACACCTTTCTCCTGGACACACTCCAGGAGTCCCTTTAAACCAATCACACCTAGTCCGTGGATACATTCCAATGAGTTGTCCCAGAATCCCTTCTTGCCATTCTGATCTATCTCCGGATACATTACAATGAGCATCTCCGGATTACCTCTACCCAGAATCCCTTTTAACCATTCAAACCGATTCCGTGGATACATTCCACTGAGATACCCGAAAACCACTTCTTCCAATCTATGCCTGGATACATTCCAACGAGCATCCCGGAATACTTCTTCCCAGAATCCCTTTTAACCATTCGTGGATACGTCTGATTTATCCCTTGATACATTCCAATGAGCATCTCAGGAGTTCTTCTTCCCACAGTCCCTTTTAACCATTCACACCAACTCCGTGGATACGTTCCAATGAGTTGTACCAGAATCCCACGCCATTCTGATCTATCCCCCGGATACATTCCAATGAGTACCCCAGAATCCTCTCTAACCTGTCCTCTGGATACATGCCAAGGAACATTCCAGAATTTCTCGTAACTATTTATTCCTCAAAAGAAGCACATGCACAAACAGCACTCCCAGTATCCTTTTAATAAAACCCACCTCGCCCACTGCTATCATAACCTCTCTTAACAATACTCAAATCCAACCCTTGGGTCTATATAAATCACTTCTCACAGGACCCATTCTACACCACTCCTATTTAATCCATTTGTACATTCTGAGGCCCCATCTCAGCCTGAATCACCTTACTAAAGTAATACCCCTAATTGCCATATACAATTCAAATTTAAAGGTCTTAAAGTTTCATCACGCCTATTCTCCATGTTTGACATCTTTTTTTCAAAAACGCCAAACGCAGAAAACTACACTAGTTGAAACTTTTCATATTGCACACATATGATAATAACCCTGACCAGATGGGTACATTCTGACTCGGCCACAAACCTGAATAACAGTAGGTTGATTAATACTGAGGCTTTCCAGGGCTGTGACAACCTCATCTCTCAGTCCCATTGCTTGAAATGAATACTGTCTCTGCTTATAGTTAAGATCATTCCCTGGTATAAAGGCAGGATTCTAAAACAGAATAGCACAAACTAGTCATCACTTCTTGTTTCTTTATTTTTTATTACAAGTGATTTCCACAGATGTCACAGAGAAATTTATATTTCGGCTCCACCTACTTAGGAAAATACTCAATACATGAGCAGCAATTTAAAAATGTAATCAAGATGTAATTGTCTGTTCACTGGCTAACTACTACGAACTGTAACTAGGACCTTCTCTACACATTTTTTTTTTTACTTTATAACAACGAACAACGGATTTTTTTTTTTTTAAGTTGAGGGTACAAGGTACACTTTTCTGATGCCAATTCCTTGCAACTTCCTATCAAACACTCAAATAAACCTTCTCTTGTAAAGTATGGCAGAATGTTCATTTGTCCTTTACTTGATCCTTGAAGAAAACTTGCACGTTCTTGAAGCTAAACTTAAATAATATATTCAACCGAGTTGAAAAGAATTATGAAACACAATCATATCGTCTAAAGGTGTGGCAAAATAATGTGTATTGTGGCAAACTTCTTACAGAGCGAGACTGGGATGAATTTCGAATATATCGTTCAACAGTCTGATTTATTTGCTTTCTTGCCAGCTGTTAGAATCTGGCGAATGGCGCGTGCACAGAATCAAAAGTCGCCGGACAAATGAACGAAGTTCTTCTCTAGATTCATTTTTTTCTATACGAAACACATGTGGCCTATTTAGTCCAACCTAGATGTTAAAGACAATTCAAGTTTTCTCGCTCATTCGTAACTCTAATTAAACCCGATTTACGCGAAATTTCTGATGCGGAAACGTAGTTGTGCATTTCCGGCCCTGAAACGTGACGGAAACATGCCAAATTCATAAAAGATCGACATCTTACGTTTCCGCAATGCGGAAACGCAACGGAAACACAAACCGAGGCTGTTTCCGCACGATTTCCGAAAACGGAAACACGCGATTTCGCCCTGTATGAATTTTATGATAATACTGAAGACAAGATCTCTTGAAAACAGATAAGTTATGACGATGGTGCAGACCAGGCTACTAGACACTGGCTTAAATTACCAAACAACATGCTAAATAGAGGATCGATATTACATGACCGCTTGGAGATACGAATTTTATCTGCGAGTTTTGAAAAAATATCTCACGAGCGAGCGCTACGTGTGATCGGTTTGGTTTGCTGATACGCTTTATATTTCATCGATCTACTATGTAAATATCGAACTTAGTATGCGATAAGTTGTGGTATTGACTGAAAAACTGATGTTAATTCTAAGGTTTGTTCACCTACCCCCCCTGAGGCGTCAATAACAACTTCATGAGCCCCCTTGCTCATACTTGGTTCAGTCTCTTTTTCCAACACTGTAGCAGCTCGTACTTGCTGGGACTGCCCTCTCCTTGTTGACCTGAGTTGCATGGTAGGTCTTTTTCTAATTACTTTAGATTTCTTGGCAGCGTGAACTGGAGAAGTATTCTGCAACAAAAGACCACCATTTGACATTTGATCTCTGCTCAAATATGGTTAAACTTTTCTCAAACCATTTCTTATAAAAATGCGGTGACAAAACATGTACGTGTAAAAAATAAGAAAGTAAAACATGTTTATAACAACAGCTACCATCGTAATTTACTCTACTATGTAGGGTCACTATGCATCTGATTTTCTTTTACCGACTGCCTTTATTTAGTTTCTCTTTTTCCTGATGTAAATTAAAGTATATCACATTATCAAAAAATTGTGCAGAACAAAATAGAACTGAAACTGGCCTCACAAACCTAGTTTAAAAACATTTATTTTGGATTAGTTTCTTCGAAGAAAAGAAAATTGATAAGGTTTCGGAAAATCATTCGCTTATCATTTTCAGGCGTTCATTTACCCTTTCATCCCTGGCCAGTTTATCAACGCTGAACTTCTCCTTACAAAACTCATACAGAAAAAGTCTTTCTGAAATAAGAAAATGAAAACCTATCGAACTGCTTCATATACGTTGTTCAAATGTAATTAATGTAATTCTAATTTGGCAAATATTGTTGAGACACAATAAATAACAGAAACCTCTTTTTTCGTTCTTGTCCTTTGGATAGCTCTTGCTACTGCAAAATTGGCTAAGCTGCGCATCTGATAACAGCTCAAACAAGCCTGGTGGAAGTGCAGCATCAGAAACATTGTTAGAACACATACATGTAATATAAACGTACATCAAAATCGCTTTTATAATCATCTAAGCACATCTGAGATACTTTTACTCCTGCAAGGTGTACCATGAAAATGGGGAATTAAATTCCAAGAACTGAAGATGACCACAGTGTCGAAATTGTTTTAAAATACATTTTTTTTTAAAATAATAACTTTCACTTTAAACATTTTATAAGCAAAACAATTACGACGAAATTCCAAGACTTTTCCATGACTTTTTATTACCAAATGACCAAAACTAATGAGAAAACAGATAATCCAGTCCAAAAAAAACCCAAGATACTTACACTCTAATAACCAAGCTCTAAACACACCAATTACGCCTTTTTACGTCTTGAATTCAGAGCAAACACTTAGGTTTGTTAATTTAAGACAAACACAGCATAAAGTTTACAGCTTTAAGAGAAGTCGTTTTCCAAATCAAAACCAACGAAAAAAAACCCAAGACCTTGGCCATTTTTTTCCAATTCCATGACTTTTCCAGGCCTCAAAAATGTGTTTTCAAATTCCGTGACTTTTCGCGACCGTTAAAACCCTGCATAAGTTGAACTAAAAGACAGGTCTCCGACTCTCACCTGATAAATTTCATAATTGCATTTTCACAATATAATGAATTACACTATGTCCCATCAAACCCACAGAGAATTCTGTTTTATTCCTTTTTTGGAATAAACATCAAATTAATTTACGAACACTAGTTGTGGTTTACTAATTGGTACAAAGCACCAGTCAGAGCTCGCACACAGAACTTATAATTTTTGGTTACTTTTTAAAAACTTATAACATGTTGTAGCTATAATTTAGGGTAGTATTCGGATAGCAATAGTGTGCGTGTCGAAAGTCTTTAGTGGAGATCTGGGGCTTGTTTCCCCATTGTTTGAAATTTTAGATCTCAACTTCAAAAACAATTTTCAAAGAAAGCAATCTTGATCACGTATATATGGGCGACGGAACCAAGAGGACAGTGGTTCCCCAATAATTTTCTGGCGACTACAGATTCTATAACAAACTATTACTATTTCCAGTGCGCCCCCTCAAAAACTTTTTCGTTTACACTGCCCATGATACAAGTTAAACTTCATTTTTTGGGAGGAGGAGAGTTGTCTCCTATCTTGTTTTATATGGCAACAACAAACTGGCTACAGCCCATATCTTCAACAATTCAAAATTGGTAATAAACTGCAGGTCACCATTGTTAGATAATTACATTTTATTTAGTTTCAAATTAAAGAAACTCTGACCAGTAGCTTTTACATAAGCTATTGTTTGCTAGTAAATGTTATATTGGAGACATAATTACGAATACAGACTAATAATAATAATAATAATAATAATAATAATAATAATAATAATAATAATAATAATAATGGTTTATTAACATTCCACCAGGTGGCTCTTCTATGTTAATTATACAATCTAATTTAGAGAGTAGTGTACATAAATAATAATATTTGTAATACTTATAATAATAATAATGACAGAAAAAAACTATGCTATTACAGAAAGGTGTGTTTAGAATAAAGCTATCTAAGTTAATAGCACTATAATATGCGTAGGATAAAAGGTGTGAGTTTATTCAAATATCAGTTTTAGGTAGATTTAAAAAATGGCTTTTGCATTTATTTTTAAAGGTGTTAAAATCTTTGCACTCTTTGATATTGTTGGGAAGCTTGTTGAGTGTCCTGGCTGCACAGTCTTGCAAAGTTCCAGAACTCCTGGGTACTACCAGGTTCAGCGATTCACACGATCGCAAGTTACGCGGGGGTACGCGTACCTCCAAGCGGAGGTATGGCGGCCAGTAGATCGAAAGCAATGCCTTCAAAGTCATTTTGCACAGGCTGAGTTCCTTGCTATAACATACGGGTGGCCATTCTAGTTTTAATACGTCAGTCATATCTGCGTATTTGCCAATAACAAAACTTGCTGCCGCTGATTGGACTCGCTGCAACCGATCAATAAGATAAGTTGGCATTTTGTGGTATATGACATCATTGTAGTTGAATTTAGAGAGCATCAGAAATTCCGCCAATTGTTTCCTTACATGAAAAGGTGCCAGTTTAGCTTTCGTAGTACGGATAGGGTACTGTAACAAATCGACGTTTTAGACAGAATGTCAGTGTTCCATTTTAAGTTTTCGTTTAGATTCGTGCCTAAAAGTTTTGCAAACTTTAACCTCTCCAGATTGCGACCGTTTGCAGTAAGGTTTATATGATGCTGTTGGAGTCCGTGTACTCGGGCAAGTTGTTCAGTATAGAACAGCACTACCTTAGTTTTTGCTTTAAACATAAGTTGGAATCGACCGACCAGTTTGAGAGCTTGTCCAGGGCACACTGGAGTTGATTTTCACAGATGTTCAAGTCTGATGGTTTTGCATGAGTGTACAAAGTAGTGTCGTCAGCGTATTGGTATGATTTCACAGGACTCAGACAATCTGATAGATCATTCACATACAGGTTGCGCCAAATGTGAGTTCGATGGTTTCGGACACTATTTCGGCTATCAGAACGAACTGCTTTCTGTTGGTGAGGAAGCTGGTAACCAATTTGAGGTAGGGCTTTGAAAAACCAAGTTTGTGTAGCTTCTTAGACTATTATCCTCATTTGGTGTTCAAAGTTTATAGCTCTATCCCAAAAAGTTGTTAACTAGTATCTACAGCATTCTGTTCTTCTGCTTCATATATCAAATATCTTTACTCATTATGAGCACATCCAATTTAATTTCCATCACAAGTAAACATTAAACTTGATGCACACAATTTCTTGTTGGGAATTAATATCACCATTTTAAATTTGCCAGTGTCACAGTTTCCAATCCATTTATCCAACTTGATTTTACATTTTAAAAACAGATGAACATGTTGGTTCTTAAAAAAACCAGCTGATAAATAACAGGAATAAGGAACGGAAAAACTTAATCTCAAGTAGCCTAAAAACTACAGATACCAGAACTAAGTAAAGCAAGCCAGAAGTATATTGTCCCAAGGTGGGTGGCGGGGGGGGGGGGGGGGGAGGGGGGTAAACAA
>JAOBAT010122320.1:0-13312 GCA_026413305.1 Hydrozoanthus tunicans
TTATTTTTGGAAGTTGGTACCCTAAGTATTGTAGTTTGATAAAAAGAATGTATTAAGTATGACTGAGGGTACAATAAATTATAATTGTTGTTGTTGAATTGTTGTTACCACAATGTATTGCGAACCTTACACAACTAAAAGAAGCTCAGAGAAGATGACCGCTAGTAAAACTCCTCCTTGTACTTACAACACTGTGTATGTCAAACTTGAAGTTTACAGATCTCTCTACGCGTTTTATAACAGCAGACATTTACACGCTAAAAATTAAGGGTAAATCTACAAGTCGCTATCCCATATTACTTGCTAAAAATCTCCATTACAGAACATCTGAACCCATTAACACTGCACAAAGCCCACTGGAAGGTCTTTTCAGTTAAAGATCGAACCTTACACGAGCTGAATCTCTTGTAAATATATAGGTAGATTTAGAAAATTTATATAATATTATCATTTCAATTTCATTTTAATGTAATCATCAAAGAATGAATTGCACGAAATCACGCAACCATGTATCGCTATATTTAATAGCTAGTTTTGGCAGGGTAGTAAAAACACTATACACAAAAACTGTAGTATTAGAACATTGATTCTGTTTCTACAACTAATATTAAAGTTTAGAATTATTCATAAGATTGTGTTTAGACTAACAGACAAGTTGGTATTCAATTCTGTTGAATGTATATACACATTTATTTAGATAGAAAGGGACTCGATGAAGGATGTCTGTGACATCACTTATTTTTAGAATTAGAAATGTTTATCGGTTCAGCAAAGTATCCATTTGTTTTAAAACTTTCAAGCAGAAGAGATTTAATTATATTTTTGAAAGAATTTTGCGACATATCTCTAATATGAGCTGGAATTTAGTTCCACACTTTTGCACCCATCTGAGGGAGGGAGTCTTTCTGTAGGTTTGGTCATCATCATCATTATACTATTATTGTTATCGTTATTTGTTTGATTATTATTATTGTTATTATTAGTATAATTGTTATTATCATTATCATTATTATTATTATTATTTACAACGTATACATATCCATATTCTTTAGCAGCAGAAATGACTTATTATAGGGCGCTATTGTGTAAGCTGGAGGTCGAAAAAGAACACACTTCGAAATATTTGAGATGAAAATGAAACCTAGCTAGCTGAATAAAGTAAACAAACACTTTTTAAACATGGTAAAATGTCATTAAGCACTTATTCTCATTACTTAAGGAATATAAAATACAGTTGTTGTTTATTAAAACGCTTTCACTGATGCCTTTGTACCTCTGTTCAGTAAACCATTGTCTATATACTAATACCAATACTAAATTTAATATTTTTATAAAAATATGTTTCGCTAGATTATTCAAAATTTTCAGTATTTGTTAGTTTGTTGTCTTTTAGTCCACTTGCCTCCTCTACAAACCAAGTTTGGTGTTTGGAAGCCATAGCCGTACTGTCGCAGCAGAACTTTCCAAGCATTGTTGGGGCAAGAAGTGTCAATATCCATATATAGACATTTCCTTCGGGGTAGCATTTCTTCGATATTGTAAATCTTGTTAATTGTGGGATCATAGATAAGATTGTCGATTCTTTTATAGTCAAAGATATCCAAGTGTTGTCCTGTATGTATTAAACGTGCCATCGGATCTTGGAAAGCGCACTGATCAACATGTCGATCGACAGTTTTCCCTCGGCAAGATTTTCTCTTTCGCTCACTTTGATTCCTTGTATGGAAGTCTTCCTGAACAACGAGATGGTAAGTTTTCTCCTTGTCATTAAAATTTCGTTGGCTAGCGATAGATCGGAGCTGATCATAATATTTTGCATCAACAAGCACATCAGTGTCAGTGTCAAATGGAATAAGATCTCCAGTCCTGTAGTACCCTAGCAATGATCCATACGATATCACGTAAGGAATGCTAGACCTGTTTGCTATGATAGTCCACTTTTTGAGAAGTGACTTGACGTGCCATTTTTTTGGATTTTCTTTACATCCTTTACCGTAAATCAACGTTTTTCGCGTTTTCCGTCTGTGTATTTTCATTCTAGGATCTTCTTCTAATACCATGGTCTCCCAATTATTTGCTGCCACAGGACTTACAATTAAGCTGTGTGTATCGTCTGTTGTTAAGCTATTGCTTGAATGATAATTATGCTTTGTCTTTCTCTTTGTATGTCCGTCTTGTTTGCGTCTTTCGGTACCAGCATTGCTGTTCATTTGCTTCTTGGGATCATAAATTGCATCGCTGACATTCCTAGAACGAAGCTTAATCATATCTTCATTATTGCCTGCAATGCTTTTTCTCCTTAAGATCTTAAACTTCAAAGTGGACTTTGCTGCCTGTGAAAGACTTGTTAAAAATGTACCAGTTTTTGGTAGTTGAACTCTAATCTTGTCTCTAAACTTGCTTTTCTTTTCTGAAATTTTCAATGGAGAGGGTTCATTTGTGATGCTCTTACGAGTTTCGCTGCGATCAAGATGAATTCTCTCTACCTTACTGCGAAACTCAACAGTTCCTGTTTTATTATGGCTGGTCATTTTAGTATTGGCTTTCTGAAATTCATCGACATCAAATCCTTTGAAGCTGTGAGTTTTCTTGTGCAATCTTCCCGACGAATCATAAGCAGGGTTAAACTTTCTTGTTTCTTTACGAACTCTCTCATTTAGTGGAATACTAGAAAATTTCCTGTCGAGGAACTCCTTGGCCAAATCTTTGCCATATACTTGCGACATTTGAGAAACACTTTCATTGTTATTAAAAGATTTCCATTCCACCTGCTTTCTTGTGTTGGCTGGCAATAGCTTCTTTTCTTGGTTTCTACTTGAATACTTGGTATATAAATGTCTTGGATTATGTGTACCAATAGTTCTGTCGTGGTTGAGTTTATGCTTCATCTTGCTACCCAGCGAGAATAACTTGCGATGAGTGCTGTTGGTCAGGGAGCCATAGTGATTCATGTACACGAGGAACACTGCTGCTGCTATCACAAGTATCACACGGAACACGTGAGCAGCCCGCATTCTTGTGGTAATCTCACTTAAACCTAATGAAATTAACTTTACAAAAATTATTTTGGTTGTTCTTCCTGTTGTATCAATTTCAAAAAGATTTCTGTGAGCCAGCACTTAAAGGTTTTGTAAAATGTTAACACATATCTCCATTCTTTGTTCAATCTTCCACATGACAAGAAGCACCGTTCGACCAATTACAAATTAATGATATGTTATATATTGAAAAAGAACTCATGACCAGTCAACAAGAAACATTGATAAACACACGGATTGTCTGTAAGATCTGCAACCTTAACTCTAACTCCACCGGCAAATTAATTTCTTATATATATATATATATATATTTTTTTTTTTGTAATTCCTCTCATTGCTTTAACGGCTCGTTTTGTTAAAGGGGATCTGAACTCTAAAATCAACAATATTTAAATGAAATCCTTCATGGTGTTGAGAACATATCTAAAAGTTTTTTTCTGTTGTTGTGCTGATTTTCCGAGAAATTTTAGTTTGTTTGTGCGTGTTTCGGGTCGTTTGGGATCATTGAGCGTGGGCGCTTGTCGACTTGTCAGCGGTAAACGAGCGAGCGAGCGCTTGAACTGTTTTTGTTGTCATAAGCTCCCTTACGCAGTCATAAGTGAAAGTTATAACTTACGTTGTGTGCGATATCTCACTCCAATAAAGTATTTTTCAGTCCTAGCCAATTCTTACCAATATATCTGACGTCGTAGCCTCTCTCCCTCTCCACGTGTTATAACTTGAATTTCACGGAAAGTCAGAGCGATACGAGGAGTTTTTTTTCTTGACATCGTTTTCACACATATTTTGTTTGACAAAAGTTGTTTTTGGGGTTCAGTTTCCCTTTTAGTGAGTGGGAGACGCCTAAAGTAATGGTTTAAAATGCGTCAAACAACTTCAACCACAGAGAAACACGTATACACAGTTGCAGACTTCCTTAATTAGGTGTATGCACCACCAATAAAAAGTAGCTGAAAGTAGTGGCAGCAAAAAGAAAATAAACAACTTAGTTCGTTGTATACTGAAAGATAAAGCTGGCAGTTTGGACTTAAGTGCAGCAGTTTTAGAAATATTTAGCAGCTAACATTCTCATGAAAAATCGCTATCGATAGACCGCAGATCATTTAACCATAATCTTGTACGAAGTTTCTTCTGCCAAGTAAAGCTCATTTTAGATCTAATCTGAACACTTAAAATTTGATATTGTTTTCGCTGAAGTATACAAATAACACCAAGATTACAATTATTCTGTATGATAAGAAAGCTTTCATCTCTTGTTGCTCCTAATTCCAAAAATTAGTTCCTTCAAGCCGAAGTCCCGTTTTTAGTTCATTTTTGAAGCTGTATATAAGACCTGTGCTGTGCTGCCTTTGAAACTTAGACTATTGACTGATACTATCACTAGTACAACTACTACTACTACCACTACTACTGCTACTATTACTACTACTATTACTACTATTACTGACTAGTTACGCTAATAACTACATAGATATATTAAAAAATGAAGACAGAAAATTTTTTACAAAATTTATAATTAGTAATCACAAACTACGTATAGAAACAGGAAGACACTCAAGGCCAAGACTCCCGCGGGAGGATAGATTTTGCCAAAAGTGCGAATCTGGAGAAATTGAAAATGAAACACATATGTTGTTTAATTGTTGTTTTTACGAAAGACTTAAACTTGACTACAATGCACTTGATCATTATGACAATTTCTGTAAAAATCTCTTTGAAACAAAGAACAAGTCATCATTACAATGCACTGCTACCTTTATCAATCAGTGTTTTTTACTCAGAGACACTTAAGTAACAACGTAATTTCCCTATTTTCTGATTCTTTGGGGGTTTATTTATTCTTCTTTAGCTAATTAAGACAACAACCTTTGACAGTATGTAATACAATTTACGTCACGCCCTCCCCCCCACCCCCTCGTGGTCCCAGAACTATTGCGTAGAATTATAAGTGGGTTTGTTGAGTCCAAATCAGTAAGTTGTACAGTTGTACATCTTCTAGAGATAAAATTTAACGGCTGTAGCCTGGGTGTCAGACTATCTGAACCTCCGCTTTTTAAAGCATAAAAATCATCTACAAGCTATTTTTTTTATAAGAACGAGTCTCAAATTGGCCAGAATTAAAGACAAGCTGAGGCTCGGGCTTGATCGTTGTTTTTTTTAACTTAAATGAGCTGCGATTGTTAACTTAACAATTCAGAGTGGATAAAAAATGGTTCGTAGTTTTTCTTCTTTTTCAGTCATTATTTCAAACTGTGTGCTGTACGCATATATACTTGCCCTGAAGTTAAATTTTTACAATTCGTTTTAAAAAGGCATTCACCCATTTGGCTTAGTTTTTATCCGATTTGAACCACGCATAGAAGTGGACAATTTGAGGCTCATATCATTAAAAAATTAAAAAATGAGCATCGGCCAAATTTACTGGTTCATATAAAAAGGCGTATATCTCTGGCGCTCAAAACACTTCGACCGGCGTTACCTAATCTAACTCGATTTAATTTTGGGTCGCTTTGAAATCCAGCGAGTTTAAATTCTTTTAACGGTACTAGTAAAATATGACAATTAGAAAGATTACAGACAAATTCAGTGTCAAAACCAGTAGGCCAGTAAAATTGTTAAACATTTAAAAACACTGTACCAAGCAAGACCAAAAGCCCCTATATTAAATTCGTTCTTATAATCAATATCAAAACGCATAAATTTCAGTTATAAATCATTTGTTGCCAAACTGTGTTATCTTATGTAAACTTAATGAAATAAAGCAATTTTTTCTAATCAGTTATTACTGATGGATCAACTTGAGGCGAAAGCAACTGATATGCTCAAATTTACGGCTTTGCTTGATGTTCTTTTTTGCTGCTACAAAATTAGATTAAAACTCGAATTTTTCTTACAATTATCAATTATTCCTTCAGCTTTATATAATCTGTTATTAATCTGGGGGAGCATTTTGCGATACTATTGAGAGAATACAGTTATAGATAAATTTTGATGAATGTCAATGTTAAATACACCCTACATTTTGTCATTCACTAGCGTTAGAAGACGAAAATAAAAATTAGGTTATTTTAGAATGATGTAGATAGAACCTCGTTGTGGAACTTGCATAACTAAAAACAATCTCTTGTAACGAATTTGATATTTCTCTTGAACGGGAAAAAAAGGCCTGAATTAAAACCTGTCTTGTCTTTGAAGAATATAAATTAATCACTTACTTCGTCCCCTGTCAGCTGGTTTGAATGTTCGTGGCAGAGTTTTCTCAAGTTAAATAATTGTCGAGCCTCAGATCTTTAAAGATTTTGTTCGGAACTCTTCCGACAAAACCCCAAATGAAGGCAGCTAGAGCTTTTTAACTGTTTTACGATCCTAGTACGTAACACAACGACAGAAACGCATAACAAGTTCGCGGATAGGAAATGAATATCTTTCGTTCGGTCTAGTTCCAACAGGACCATACGATTACCTGGGAAACACACTTAAGTTGGCGATACGGAAAGAATTCATGTCGAAATGCATCGCCATTGGTTGGAATAACCCCCCTTCACAACAGACCCAAAAATAAATGTCTATTGATGATATGCCGTTTGCACAACAACAACGGAACACCTAGGAACAATTCTACTCTTAAAAAAAATGTAAGGTAATGTTTGGCCGGCATTCGCAGAGCATGATTTGGCAGCTGAACAAGTTCCAGTGAAAACAAGATAGTTCGTGTCTTTTTTTCCGCTGTCTTTAAGAAAGTCTCTTTGTCGAAGTATTTTTCGTTTCAAAAAACGAGTGAAAGTACTCGGTTTTATTGAGTTTGTATTCATAGTTACATTCGGGATGTATGTAATATAATAACACGGTTTTCGCAGTCGTGGGGTTCTGGAGTGTAGCCAATCCGTTTTTGGAAGAAAATATTTCTGAAAACAAAAGCAAATGTTCCTTCAAAAAAGAAAATGTTCTTTTGTGTAAAGAAAGCTAAGGCAGAAAAAAATATGAATATACAAAAATGTGCTAAAAAGTAAAGAGATTTAAGATACCTGAAACGCATAAATTTGCTTTCAGTAAAAACAATTGTTTAAACAAAAAGTTCACAGGCAGCGTGTAAGTACAGTTGCCAAGCACAAAAAAAGCGTTAGCTAACAACGAAGCGAACCCAATGCTATTCCAGCCTTTTTGAACACTTAAGCAACCTACAAAGAGCAGAACAACACGACATTTACACGCTGCCTACAATAAAACATCTCTTTTGTACCACAGCCTTTATGTTCGCACAAAAACCTTAATTAAAACCGGCCCTTTACATGTTGACTGAATATATCACGCCGCATATGAAAAAGCCCCGAATTATTTTGAAAATTACAAAGTTTTAGGACACTTCTGTCTAAGAATGAACTGTTTTCGGGCTTTCTTCCCTACATTAAATGCTGTTAAAATTTTTATTAAGATATTATTTGTTCGAAAGCTGCAGTTCATGAACAAAAGCCACATGTAGTTGAGTTTTAAAGCTAAAGAAAACAACACGTTAATGTTATTATTATTATTATTATTCATCGTTATTGTTATATTATGTTTCAAGCCTACACTTTATTCAAACACGACTGCAAAGCCGCCGTTTTCCAACAATATTTTAACCATGACTGCTTCATTTTCAATCACTTTCCTCAACAGGGTTTTCAGGCCTAATTTACAATATTTTTTTCACCTATATATAAAAATTTTTACGGTATCCTTAAAATGTAAGTACAAATAGATAGAAATTTAAAACAGAAAAGGTGTAATATTACCTACAAGATCTAAAGTGCCTAAATAAAGGCTTATTGAGACTGTTACGTTCGCGTATCTATTCTCCAGCTTGGCACTTTCTCTTGAAATTACTTTCATTAGTGTAAAACTAATTGCTATTGATAAGCCTTCTATCTCCCATCAGATAAAGGTCCATTTCAAAACAATGTATGCACACTGATATATGGTTCCAAAATTTTTTCAGAAGCTGTTGTTGACACTGTTAATATTAACATTATTGTTGCTAAAGGCACATTTAAAGTTTGTGTATACATACTCTTCCGTCAGTGAACAATGTTATACAAGCCAAAAAATATCAACATGCAACTGGTTTAACAGGCAACTAATACAGCATTTCAAAACAAGCAAAAACGAATTTATTTTTACACATTTTCATTCCCAAAGAATGGTCCCTTTAAACGGTTCAAAAAATTAGAGTTTTTTAAAAATTTTTGTGAGGTTGTGCATATTAAGAAGTTGAACAGATAGCACATGAAAACACGACTTTTCCCTTAGTGTGTATTCGTGATGTAATTAATATTCAAAAGTTTCGTAACTCTATATCAATTTTGCGCACTAACTAACGCACAAACTGCTTCGTTGTTAAATGGTAAAACTTGTACTAAGGCAGCTTTCATCGTTTTTTTGTTGTTTACTTTTCGCTTTTAGTTCCTCCGTGCAAAGAGAAACGATCTTGTAGACATGTTTCAGCCTAGCAACCAACAGTATTCGTAAAATATTTCTAAGATCTACGTGATTATCTAGACGGCTTTTTGCATATGAACAACACTAATGTTCTGAGAACATGCTAAAGCTCTTAGTTACTGGCTTAAAAACAATACAAACAAAAATTAAAAGAAATTAAAAACGTTAAGTAAATACTTTTATTCTTTTTTGTAAAAATATGTCGCAAAATCTGTCGTTCGATAAATTCCCTGGCCAAATAAAGATCAGCTTCCCAGCCAACTTATCAACATCTAACTTCCCATTGCATAACTCAACCCTTTTAGTCAACGCCAGTTTATCAACATCTAACTTCTCCTTACATAACTCAACCCCGACCATTTTTAGCTATTTTAACTAGGAATGAGGTAATTTTAACGCTGATTAAATCATGTTAGTTAATGACAATAGTTGACAAAAATCATTAAACGTGTAGCTTAGTCGACTGAAAGTTAAGAGAAAGAGATAAGAATATAAGTCACCCTAGTTTACATTAGTGGAAGTTTGTTATTGGCGGTCGGACGATGATGGCATTTTTTGACTAATATGGCATAAAATAAACATATTTTGACACTCTGTAACTCCAAAACGAAGTTGGTGACCCCCACCTTTTATTCCATTTTAGGAGTCAATATATACAAAAGAGCAACCTGACAAAGTTTGAAAAAAAATCTATGTGTGGATTTTTTTCAGGGGAATGACCTTAAATCAGACCATTTCTTTAATTTTTCTACCAGAAAAGCTTGGAAAGGTCCATACGGAATTGCCTGACAGCCTTGATGTGAGGATCATCAAGGGCGCAAGGGATGAAGTGTTGCGTTGTCAACAAGGTGTCGATACAATTCCCTCTGGTGCGATATGCAAATTGTATGTTGGACAGGTGAGACTCAATGTGTAGTTTTGTGAACTTCGGATAAACCGCTCTCTCAAGTATTCTTGCTATGGCCGGAGTTATATTAATTCCTCTGAAGTCAAAACGCTCGATGGGCATTTCCACTTTCGGTAGGGCTGTATGTTGGCTTCTCTCCAGGAGGTAGGCCACTGTGAATTCCGTAGTGAATCGTTCCATATAGTTGTAATGAACGGGGCAAACGAATCTTTATGATCCAGAACGAGATTTCGTCTGGACCAGTTGCATTTCTTTTAGCATTGGAGACAGCGACAAATACTTTCGTTTCGTCGAGTTTAAGTTCAGGGGTTTTATCGCTCACTAAAACAGAATCTGGTGCAACTTAATAACAATAATATTAATGATAATGATAATAATATCTAGCGAGCTAATCGCCCTTACTTGCAGTCATGAACTGAATTGCGAAGGACGCAGCTCAACGAGGTCGGACCGAAAGCATGTTAAAGCGCATATTGCTGCAGCTATACGGCCCTTGCATGACCTCGGAGCACAGCACCACAGTCAGATAGAATTAGCTGGGTGTCGAATTTGTTGAACGAGGAAAACCGGAGAGCCCGGAGAAAAACCCTCGGAGTCAGATTGAGATCGACAAATCTAAGCCCACATGCAGAACCCAGGAATCGATCCCGGGTCCACAGTGGTGGGAGGCACGAGCGTTAACCGCTCGGCCATCCTGACTCCAACTGTCATCAACTGTCATCATCTCATAATCGAGAGAGGATCACCTGTGTCGTGCTGGGTTGAGCACAGACAACAGATATGAAATCAATAGCTCAACCCGTGCCTCTCTCAAGCTGAATGCCTTGTCTAGAAAGACCGAGTGGCTTTCTTCATTTTTATCACTATATCAATTTTGGGTGTATTTTGCTTATGGTTTGTATTATGTACGTAGTTTTGGTTGTCCCAAGTTTAGTCATTGACGTCATTTGGCGATTCACAACTGTAATAGCGGAGGGACTTTTCGCTTAATTCATCGGGAAAATATAGACACTCGCAGAGCTCCTACACAATTTATCATTCTAGAATTCATATTATTCTAATCTGTAGATTGGCATAGAAAGTGTTGAAAAATATTCATGGCAGTTTTTGCACAAGTAGTTTTTTAAAGAGGTTAAAAAGACACTGAAGCTCAATCGAGTCGATCGAGTAAAGTGTCTTGCTCAAAAATACAGCACATTGGTTTAACGGGAGCAAACCCGTGACCCTAAGATTATCAGTTAAACACGCTAATCGGCGACTGCGCCGCCAACAGACGAACTAGAAAACTTAACGAGACTTACCTGATTGATTTGGATTTTACCGAGTTACATCATTGCCAAGGGTTTACATGAGATAGCAGCGCATGCGTCAACTCAGGCTTTGAAGTACTGACTGAATGTTGCTGAAATTTGAATATACCAAAGAAGAACAAAGGGTACGGGAGGGGGGGGGGGCATGTAAGCACTTGGCACTGATGTAACTCGGTAGAATCTACCTTGTAACCAGTGCCTTCAGGCTTACATCATGAGACTTCGCAGCAACAGACACATGAAGTCAGCAAACCAAATGCAATCACCACTAGAGTCGCGTTTATTACACGATGGCCACTCTGCAAGTACAGCATTATGCTACACCCCATTTACAAACTAAGAATGCTCCAGTATAGGCTTGCTATAGAAAACAGCAAAAGTTCTATCTGAAAACCTGCCTGCTGTACTCAAAATATTATCTATGTTAACAGAGTTTCTCTTGGCTGCCGATGTAGATGTAGGCCCATTACTGCGTGACTTAAATCGGGAAGTATTGATACCTGCACAGTCCAGCACAACTGATACCAATCGACTTAATGTGTCCCTACTTATCCTCTTGTGAGGCTTGACAAAACCAATTAACAAAAACCTTTCTTATCCCCGAAGATCCCTTGTTCTCGCTATATACTCATTAAATGTAGTAATCACATAAATCCAACGTCGTCCTTATAAGCCTTCAAGGCTACAATAGGATTGGATTTACCTGGGTGACTTTGTTTCAAAAGGCCAGGGATAGTGAAAATACATTGATCATCAAACATGGTCATATCAACTGAGCAAGTGAATTGTTTGGACTCCCTGCCCTGTAACAAGCAAAAGTAACATTGTCAATTTCAATGTGAGTTCCTTCAATGACAAGTCCTTTACGGATGCCATATCTCTCAAATAGGACAGAACTACGTCCACATTCCAAATTGCACAATACTTTGGTCTAGACGATCTATAGAGGCTTTGCACGGTCACGTGACTTTGAGACATTTTGTAAAAGATTTGGAGTTTTGACACTTCTATGGCTATTCATCATTATTTCTTTCACGATAACGCTGCCAATACCTCGTTTTAGGCAATTACATGCTCATATTAATTTTTGCTTGGATTTGACAAGATATGCAAAAACTTTGGATCTAATTTGCATAATTTGATTTTTCGGCCATAATCTTCTGGGAAAATTAGAATGAAATGGTGCGAATCAAGAAAGTTGCTTTATTTAGTATGAGTTTTGAATGTCTATATTTAAAGGACTAAATAATCTGATTTTTTGCAAAATATTTTAAGATGAAGTAAGAGGCTGCCATGACAGTGGGCAGGAGGTTGCCAACTGTCATGGCTGCCATTAAAAGCTTACTCGAATTTGGAAAAATTGCAAAGTGAACAACTCGTTTTGAGGCCTCCTTTCTGATAAACCCTTTTGTATAAGAATTTTTCTTGAAAAAAACTATAAAATTTGCAAATAGCTAACAAATTAGGAACCAAAATCCTGAATATGCAAATTAGCTGGATTGCTGTTTGCATATCTCATCAAATCCCTGCGAAAACTGTTTTCAGCATGCTGTTGCTAAGATTGAAGTACTAACAGTAGTCCCTTCAAAGAAATATTGTCACAGTGTCAAAATGTCAAATATTTAAAAAAATGTTTCTGGGTCATGTGACCGTGCAAAGCCTCTATTGTAATACATTCCTTTCAAAAGTCTAGTAACCAAAGGATGACTTCTAAATCTTGTTCCGTCTTTAAATGTAATCAGGGAAGACAAATCACCACGAGCAGTGTTAAGGGCACTATAAGAGAGACCCTCCATGAAAATAATTGTTAGAAATGCCAACGCTAGTGCTACAGGTGGTTGCAGCTAATCAATTTCCTGTTCAATACAAAAGTTAATCCATCGCTGCAAGTAGGAGCCATACTGATTTCGAGTTCCAAATCTTCAGGAGTCCATGATGAGCTTACAAGATGTCTCTGGAATGCCTTTGCTTCTAAAAGATTGTCAGACGACTGACATGCCATTATAGTTAGTTTCTTTGTCAGAGGATGTAGCATCTTTGAATGTGGAAGTGTTAACAGCTCCTGGTGGTTTGGCAGTACTAAGGGAGGAACTGTTAACACTCGGAGAAGCTGGGGTCACCACACCTGTGTTGGCCATGATGATCCCACGAGATACCTGATCCTGCATTAACTTCTGAAGACACCTATGGTTTTGAAAGAAAGGAGGAAATGCATAAATGAAAAAAGGACTCCAGTCCATGGTAAATGCATTAAATGCTTCTGGGTCTGGCTGCCATGAAACAAAATTGGGCAACTGTGTGTTGATTCAAGAAGCGAATAAATCAACATCAGGGAGACTCCAATGCTCCACTATTTTGACAAAAATTGTTTCCTATCATTAAAAACTCATGATTCCTCACCAGCTTTTGTGTTTGTTACACAAGCTACGTGAGTGGCAGTAAGCCAGATACTTTTGATGATGCACCATGACCTAATCTGGTAAGCAACATCAATGCATCGAGGGGGCCTTGGGGGGGGGGGGGGGGGGGGGGGGGGGGGGGGGGGGGGGGGGGGGGGGGGGGGGGGGGGGGGGGGGGGGGGG
>JAOBAT010122331.1:0-13311 GCA_026413305.1 Hydrozoanthus tunicans
ATTTCTGGAGCAAATATCATGTTCAATAAAATAGATATTGATAAAGTGCTTGCACCAACGCCTTCTTTGTGAAGAGACAAGTCCATAATACAATAACAACCAATACCCCTAAATCAGGTTTTGAGAAATTGAGCTCTGAAAACGTGGGGAGGGGTGGGGTAGTGGGTATGTTTGCCACCCACCACCTCCCCCGACAAAATTGGGTTCCATTGTTTTGACTTCTTCCCTAACCAACTGAAAAGTGTTTCTTATCTCGGGCCGAGCCGTACTGTCCATAAAATCCCACGACCAAACACCCAACTGGTCCAGCAGCGCGGTTGGTTAGAGCGCATAGATCTTTTGTAGGTCGTGGGTTCGAATCCCACCGAGGTCAGATTTTTTCTTTTTACTTTGTGTGGGTTAATGGGGCTCTTTGTTGATGCTGTGGATCAGCGAAACTTGGGTTATACCCATCTTCCGGTGGAAAGGCCTCACTTGAATCTATGTATGTTGCGTTTAACCCTTTAACCCCTAAGAGTGCCCAAAGATGAGTTTGTAAATTCTCCCAAATTAAGTCCATAGTATTTCTATGAGAAGTTTGGGAGAATTTCTTAATTCATCTTCAAGAGTTTTTGGTGGATGATCAAATTTCATATTCTCAGCACTAACCAGCTTGTTTTCTTTTGTTTACTGTAAGGAGAATTTAGATGTTGACAAGTGCCTTAGGGCTGAAAGGGTTAATGGTAGTATCAATATTAGTTTTACCAGTAGCGAGAAAGTCAGCCATCGCATGTTGTGACCAGGTGCATTGTAACTCTTATCCTTAAAGCCCAGTTTCCATATAGTCGCAGCAGCGGCAGGAGTAGCGAACAAAGTTGTTCTACGACTCTTGCGACTGCTGCGATTATATGGAAACCGATGGCGTCCGCGACTGCTGCGACCCGAGTCTCAGGGATCGCCCGTGTTCTATCTCTGCGACTGCTGCAACACAAAATTTTAATGGAAACCTGGGACGAAAGTTTGGTTGCGACTCCTGCAACAAAATGTATCCCAGAAACCATTGCACTAGTTTGTTTGTTTACCAGGGGTTGGACCTTTCACTCACGACAGTTGCGACAGCTGCGATTTTATGGAAACCGGTGAGTCGGAGGAGCCGCCAGCCGCCGCGGCACACGCAAAAACCTTCTCTTCACGACTGCTGCGACTCCTGCAACTATATGGAAACCGGGCTTTTCTTAAAATATCGAAGCAATACACAGTGGAACCCCGATATAACGATCTTTGATAAAACGATAACCCCGATATAACGTTGTGAATCTGATGTACCGGATGTAAATTTGTATGACGATATAATTAGGAGTTCATAGTCTCCAAAGTGCTAACACAAGATATCAACAATAGAGATTTATTGAAATGTAGCTATCGATTATTAGAATATACCAGCTCGGCTACGCGCGATTTGCTTGGTTTAGAAATAGTAGCTATGAGACAATATTTACCTCTGAAATAGTAGATAATGACGCCTAAACAAAATGGCGGACTGAAGTAAACGCTTCGCGTCCGTTTGGGATCACGATACTGAAAACGTTTGCTCTGAAAACACGGAAAATTCAAAACAGCCTAAACAGTTTCACAGTTTTACACCATTTACGACATTTGGTAGTTGACAAACTGTCAAAACACGTTTGTTACATATGTTAGGCTGCTCACACGTGAGTCTTGTCACGATAAGTACGTCTAAGTGATTCAAGTAGTAAAAGTGTTTTTCCTCTTAAAAATCTTTCGTTTTCTTGAAAGGAACAGTTGCCTCGCTTCGTCGGATAGTAGCTTAATGAATATCTACTTCGCGCCTTCGGCGCTCAGCATATATTCTGCCACTATCCACCTCAATTGAAATAGAATAAGTGTGTGCTATTCAACTATTCTGTCAACATCTCTCTGTGATGATATATGAGTTTTAAGCCGCCTCTTTACCACTTTTGACTTTGTCCTCTTTAGCTTTCTCCTATTGACTAATAGTTCCTTTAATCGCCATATCTTCGACTTCTTCATGTAACTAAACATATTAGTTGCAGGTATTACAAGGCCGATGTCAAGTTTATCCCGATATAACAATATTTTTGACAATTTTACAGCCATATCGTTGTATCGGGAGTTTCGATATAACGATACCCCGATAAAACGGTATAATTTTACTGCTCCTTTGGCATATCGTTATATCGGGGTTCCACTTAAATGTAACTTGTGGAAATACAAACAAATTTTTGTTGTTTAATTAGAGCCATTCAGGTGTGAGAACGGGTTTTTTTTCGTCACGTGCAGAAGTTGCAAAGAAATCACGCCATCTCGTTGTGTTGCCCAAGTGTCGTAGTCCATACGCCGAATTTCTTTTTTTTTTTTTGCAAATCTTATTTTAAAGAAGACGACAACAAAGAGTTTTGCAAAACAACGAGATTGAGTGATTTATTCGCAACTTCTGGCACGCGCAATGTGATGAATGGGAAAAACTCCTACTCGTACTCGTACTCGTTGACGAATCTGAAGGTCTTTACAGTGTTGATGCAACAAACATTTCCCAACACCGACTTCCAAAATGAAGTACACATCATTTGCTTTGTAGGAAATACCACACCCACCTATTACAGTTTGACGGCGAGGGGGGCTGGAGATGGGAAGAGCTGGACACAGCAACTAGACTCAGTTTGAACGAAGAAAAGCATAAGCTGGAGTCACAGCTGGCAGGGGTTCCGTCCATGAAACACAGACTTCAAGAACTCTGCTCCATGCTGGGAGAGGACTCTGTGCTGCTTTCAAGCTTGGAACATTGAACTGGTCACGTGTAGTAAACGGATAGGACCTTTGTAGTCTTGTCTTACCTTGAATACCAATGATGCTCTAATAAACCTTCTTCCTCCCCCCCCCTCCCCCCATTCTCTATGAAGCTTCAAGTTTTAAATAAGCTCCTTCCCCAATCCTCTCTTAAGCTTCAAATTTTAAATAAGCCCCTGCCCCACCCTCTCTAAAGCTTCAAGTTTTAAATAAGCCCCTCCCCAACCCTCTCTAAAGCTTCAAGTTTTAAATAAGCCCCTCCCCAACCCTCTCTAAAGCTTCGAGTTTTAAATAAGCCCCTACCCCACCCTCTCTAAAACTTCGATTTTTAAATAAGCCCCTCCCCCATCCTCTCTGAAGCTTCAAGTTTTAAATAAGCCCCTCCCCCACCCTCTCTAGTGCACTGTCTAAAGTTTCACGTTTTAATTAAGTGCCCCATCCCCTCATCCCTCATCCCAACATAAAGGTGTTGGAGCTAAAACGTAACTTGTCTTGTTTCAAAACATATTTTGTCAAGAGTTTTGTCTGTGCAGGTTACAACGCCAGAGCTACAAGTTGCTATTAAATCTAATTGGTATCCTGACTTTATAATTTTTATTGTGTTTTCTGCCTTTGGCTAGTGACATTTTTTATAAGACCCCTCTTCCCCTCCCCGGCCCTCCTCCATCCCCACAGTGATACGAATTGCTGTTAAATTTACTTGGTATCCTGACTTTATATTGCGTTTTCTGTCTTTGGCTAGTGAAATTTTTTAAAAGCCCTCCACCCACCCATCCCATCCCCCCCGTTGCTTTTTAGCTCGGCAACCCGCCTTAGCCGAGCCGCCTTTTTGCCGCATGTAATGGGTTGGGTAAGCCGCCTTAGCCGAGTCGCCATTTTGCCGCATGTAATGGATTGGATAATCCACCTTAGCCGAGTCGCCATTTTGCGGCATGTAATTGGTTGGGTAACCCGCCTTAGCCGAGTCGCCATTATGCGGCATGTAATTGGTTGGGTAACCCGCCTTAGCCGAGTCGCCATTTTGCGGCATGTAATTGGTTGGGTAACCCGCCTTAGCCGAGTCGCCATTTTGCGGCATGTAATTGGTTGGGTAACCCGTCTTAACCGAGTCGCCATTTTGCCGCATGTAATTGGTTGGGTAACCCGCCTAAGCCGAGTCGCCATTTTGCCTCATGTAATTGATTGGGTAACCGGCCTAGCAGGGTCACTTTTTACCATGTAAAGGGTTGAAGGCGGGGAATCCGCTTAGCCGGGTCGCTTGTGTAATAATGTTGGCAATACACAGTCTTAATTTGTCGAATCCATTGGAACAATTAAAGTGAGAAGACACAAAGACTGAAAAATACAAGCAAGTGAGCGTAGAAGAGCTTTATTCGCCAAAATAGACCTTTCTTTCGCCTATTTTTCTGTTTAAATTTTCAGCGACCGCGCACTAGGTTTCCCGGGAGACCGAGGTATATTGCAAGATTGCTTGTAAACTGACCCCACCAAGATGGGTAACCTGGCTTCATATATATAAACAGCCCCTTAATATTATTCGTGTGAAAGGCGAGGTAGAGGAAACAGCTTAAAAACAAGATATTTGGTATACATTCTACACTGTTCGTTCTGCGGTAAACTAAATTTCCACGACCACTTCTCTCGAAGTTTTTCCGGGAAAGACTTCTAGATCAGTATTTTAAAATTAATAATGTATCGACTTCAAAGTCAGCGATCCATTACGGAATGCTATTTTGCTAAAACGTAATCAAAAATTTCGTTCTGCAGCTCGAAACGACAAATAGAGAAAAAAAAAGCTGTCTAAACAAAAAATCAATCGATGTCTGTAAGCTTGATTATGAACAAATAAAATTCAGACATTGTTGAAAACTTGGCAACGCATGCGGTTTGTGAAGAAACATTTGAATTTCAAATATACTTTGTTTGTTCAAATATTGACACGCGTCTGACCAAGAACAAAGAGACCCAGACGCCTGTTAATAATTATTCTCGATGTTCCAGCGCTCCGGTTGGAGTTCCAGAAAATACCAGATTTCTTTCTGAAGTTCTTTGCAAGATAATATTCGTTTAACTGCTCGCTTTCATCATTTGAACGACAGTAAATACTAGGAAAAGTAATTCCGAAGAATTGAGGAGCAAGCTGAAGATATAATACGAATAATTTGAACTTACGTACAGCAAGCAACCTGATTCATATTATTTTCCGCTTGGAAGATTCACAGTTGTAAGGTATGTAGACTGAAAACAAACCGAAAATAGTCCCATTTATTAGTTGTAGTGTTTTTAAAAGCTGGATGGTTTTAATTACTTTTATAAATTACGAATTGCAAACCTGGTGGCTTTAATTTGCTCCTTCACTCGTCGTTTTATGAATATTCACGTGGGTGAACAAAAAAGGTCTAATTTCTAAAACGTTATTATAATTTTGCGTAGTCGATGTAGAACTGAAATTAAATTCAAGTTTTGCTCACAAATACTAACGAAGTAAACTCCATAGTTAGTTAAAGTAAAACAAAATGTTTTTTTTTTCTCTAAAAAAACTTAAGCTTTCCAAATCGATTTCATGCCCAACTTTAAGTTAGTTTATTCATCGCACACTCCAATCTCAAATTGGAGATTTTGGAAATGGAAACTTCAGAGAAACAAGCGCTTGCAGAAAGCAGAAATATTTGTTCTTTCTGTGGTTCATAACTTGCAAAATTGCTGAGTTTCCAAGACAGGATTATATATTTATGACTTTTTCATCAAGCGCTTGAATTGACTGTCTTTTGATTGAATTACTCTGATCTAATTGGGTGTTATATCATTCAATATTCCCGTGATTGCGTAGCATAAACTTCTGATGAGATTAGTATTCGAATGTATTCAGCATAAACAAAATGTATTTGAACTTTAGCAAGGAGACGAAACCAGCCTTTTGTCTTTAAAATGTTATTTACTGAACTTGGTGAAACACTATGATTTGAGTGCAAACACTTGTACCTCGTTAATGGCTTTGGTACTTTAAACTGCTTCAGGTTAGATGAAGTGTTCTTGTCACAATTTAAATTTCATGAGTGTTTTGCTCACCACAGTTGCTATTACGGATGATTGATTGATTGACAGATTACCCAAGCCACACCTCCTTTGCATCCTTCCCCTCTCATGAACATTGAACGCTTCTCAAGTTTTAGCATAGTTAATCGAGCGATTAACTATAGTTTGAGTGATCAGAAAAACTCATGATCGAACCCGCAACCTTCTGATTGCCGGTCAGATGCTCTACCCACTGAGCTACAAAGACTCGCATGCGGAGCCATGTTACTGGTTAAGTTCTTGTCTATTCCCATACTTTCAGATACTTTCTTTCCATCTTTATACAAAGATTTGGTAAATGTGGTTTGCATCTTGTTAAAACATTTGATAACACAAATCATCGGAAAAGTCCCCAAAATGACCTCAAAATACCAAGGGATAAAAATTTTCCTACTAAGAAATACCTCACAGTTTAAAAACTTCCCTAAAAATACCACTGAAAGTTGAAATTTTTTCCTGGGTAGCTAGCGGGTCGGCGCTAAGTCCCATCGTGTTGCGCTGAACGTGATAAGCAGTAAGTTTTGTCTTCTTGTTCAGTACGCACGTTTGCTAAAACACAGGACTGCAAGCAGTCTAAAAGCTTGACGTTTATGAATCCTAAAAATACGAGGCTCTTGGTTTAACACGGGATTTCATTTTACAACCCTTACAAATACCGGACTGGCAATTTTAACGCCTAAAAAATATGACGGTCATACTCTACCACCCCACAATATGGAGGACCTCCCCCCTCCCCCCTCCCTCTTTCCCCTTCCTGGGTCTTTTAAAGAGCTACTTTATTACGACTCGACATTTTATCAGGCTGGGCATTCTATCAACCTCCGGTCCTGCCAACCGGAACAGCCAATCTTTTCTGAGTTGACTTTCTTTTAGTCTTGCATGCCTTCGATCGAGCTTCATGAAAAGGTTGACTTCAAACAGAGTTGCACAGGAAATTAGAAGACTTCCCTTTACACCACTTAGAAAACTCGCGCTTTCATTGCTCACAGCTAACCATCATACCCCCTATTCCCCCTAGTCCCCGCTTGTCGTTCCCCACCCCTCCCTCCCATGCTCCAGTGCCTCCCCGGCCCGCTTCCAATGCCCAGAGTTTATATTCAGCTGTTTGTTCTGTTTTGTTTTGTTTATTTTTCCCCCGTTCATTAACTCTGAATGTTCAAATTAGAGGATCAGACGGGTCGCGTTGGGCGAGTTTAGTTGAGTACAAAGGTTTGCTAAAAACAGCGAGCAAGCCGTCGAAAACTCACTCAAGGCCGGATATATAGAGGATATTACATGGCCGCGCGGAGATATGAATTTTATCTTCGAGTGTTGAAAAATTATCTCACGAGTGAGCGCAGCTGATACGCTCTATATTTCACCAATCTACTATGTAAATATCGAGCTAAGTATGTGATAAGATTAATTATCGTATGGCTTTAAACTAATGTTTCCGTGACCAAGGCCCTTTTTGCACTAGCCGAAAAGTTTGTTTATTTTGCGAAAATATCTGTCATCGCGAGCAATTAATAGATGCAAACGCTCCTACCAATATTGGCAATATTTTCGGAGAAGCCGCGAATCTTCAAAGAGGCCGTTGTCGTGCTCTGGAGGCGGGGTGTCAATCAACAGTTTCGAAATGTACTTGTTGTTAAAATAAGACTCGTGACAACCGTTCATTTGTCCACGTGCGGGATCGAGTGTGCATAATTCGACGTTTGAGTAAATAATCCGGAACTAAATTTTGCTAATGCAAACACAACCTACAAACTAATATTTTCGATCTGTGAAATTTTCGAAAACTTTGGTAACAGCCTAGCGAAGATTTTTGTACAAGTGCAAACGAGGCTTAATGGAAATTATATTCTCTGGTTGAAAGCGCATGTTTTTGTTCCATACAAGAAAAACATAAACTAGAAAATGTAGTCTAACCAGTTTGCTCTCTGATTGGCTACATTGTAATTAGTTGATGTATATGTCTCAATAAGTTTCCTCTTGCAAAGAAGTGAATGAAAACAAACTTGGGAGGTGAGAGAAATTAATATCATCTTTTCTGTAAGTTACGGTTTCTTAATCTATTTTTCAGCAGTTTCCTTTGGTAAGAGTTTGGGAACAGTAAATGTTCGCCTTGTTTTATCGCATGTAGTATCATTTGTTTTATCATGTGAAATTTTTAATTCAAGCCATGTTGAAAATATCTGAGCTCGGACGAAAAGTTGCACAAAATTTATGTTTTCGCTGTTAAAGTTGTGTTTTGCAATGACAATGTCTTGACAGGGTTTGAATGAGATCGTTAACCTTCAAAACAACATCTTTCAAATTGAAATTTATCCGATTCGGAAGTTCAAAACAGGGACATAAAAAGACCGGGGTTAATGCATTTACCCTTTGTTATAATGAGTTTTAAATATACTTGTACAAAAATGATCGATGTAAAGTATAGAATGGATGTGTCATGACTGAACTGCAAACATCGTCGTTTAACTGGAACGGTTTAGTTTAAAAAACAAAATCATATCCTATCGATTAAGTGCATCTCCACATGTGTTTTTTTCTCTGATAAGTGAAACCTTTGTTTCCATTCAAAATCAACACGTGTTTACCTGTAAGAAAATAGGTTATTCTTTACAAGTTTCGTGAAGCAAGACGGATCGAAAAAGCTGAAATACATTTCGCTAGGCGCTCATAACACAGTGGCAGTATACTGTTGTTACGAGTTTGAATAAGCTTTTACTGAGACCTGATGAGATAATAGGAACTTCAAAGTATTTATATGAGTGTTAAGTTTTGTTTGGGTTTGACACTAAACAAGAGCTGGTTTGCATATTCATACCGTTTGGATCGAACCCGGGCGCACGCACGGTTGGTATAAAACTAACTTTGTTATTTTCCAAAGTTGAACAAAAGTGGACGAAATATTATGAAACTTCTTCTCGCCGGCTGTGCCCGCCAAATTCCAGAATTTCGACGTTTAAGCAACTCGTTGGCTTCTTTCATTTCCTTTAATCTGTTTTTATTCTTCTACTTGTCGTAGTTGTACCATGAGTTAATCTATTTTTGTTTATAAGATTGTAAAACGTTTTGTAAACTCCTTCATCATAATGTACATATATATATTTTTGGTAAGGGTTAAGGCCATGCAGTTCAAAAAAATACCCGGCTTACCATGCATCAAAATTTTCAAAAAATTCATTGGGGGAGGGCGCTTTTTTCAGGCATAGTATTCTTTTTGTACGTCAATTAACTATCACACTAAATTTTGATATGGCCCATTAATCTATTACTTGTGTGTATTTTTACGGTACTCTCTGACAAGCGCATAATGTTTGTTCTTCATCTCTTACAGAAAAAGAGCGAAGGCCATAAAATTAGTACTAAATTTTATAAAATACAAACTATTCTTGGTTACACCAACCTAATATTTCGAAAGTACAAAGCTTTCGAACTCGATCCTGAGTTCTTCCTCAGTGTACTTTCAAAATATTAGGTTGGTGTAACCAAGAATAGTTTGTGTTTTATATCATGTCCCAACCAAAGGATCTACATTCATTAACTAAATTTTATAGTTTCAAGTTTCACTGCTTTAAATGATGAACGCAAAGTTCTCTTCGGTTTATAGACATTAATGAGTTCTGTAAGGTAGGCTGGAGCAAGATCATGTAAGCATTTAAAAGTAAGTAAATTAATCTTAAACAGTATTCTAAATTCGATTGGAAGCCAGTGTAACTGTTCCAGAATTGGGGTGATGTGGTCGTATTTACGCTTTCTAGCTAGATAAAATTCGGGCGACTTTGTCTTGAATACTATTGTTTCAAAAACACCCAACCTTTTACGCTACCTAAATCTCTTGCAGAAGAACACAATGGACGCGTTTACGAAACAAGCTCTCGATGCCCACAACAGAGCGCGGGCTCAGCACAACGTTTCCCCGCTGAAATGGTCAAAGGACCTCGAACGAGCGTGTCAGTCGTGGGCAAAAAAAGTTGCCAAGCAAAACAAACTCCAACATGCAGACGATCTCAACGGTATCGGAGAAAACATTTTCATGACTTCAAGGGATTCTGACAACTTGGGAACAGAAGCGACAAAATCCTGGTACTCCGAGATAAAAAAGTACAATTTCAGCCGCGGGCGATATCAGGGGGGTACAGGCCATTTTACACAAGTTGTGTGGAAGAGCAGCGCAGAGTTGGGTATTGCCAAGGCCAAAAGCGCCAATGGAAGTGTTTACATCGTAGCGAGATACAGCCCGGGAGGGAATGATCTCAACAAGTTTGATGAGAATATACTGCCGCCAGTAAGTAATCAAAATGATATAATGATCATTAATTATGGTATAATGGAAATCCTTTTTTCAAGGTTAACATTGATAACGGTAATGATGGCATTGATGGAAAAGATGAGAGTGATTATGGTAATGATGATAATGGTTATGATAATAATAATAATAACAATAATAATAATAATGATGACAATAATTTTGATGATGATGATGATAATGAAAGTTATGATTATGTAAATGATAATGTTGGTGATGATGATAATGATGATGATGAACAGGTTGTGATTTTAAAAGGACGACGCCGGTGAAGATGATTCCAACTTGCAGCTATTGTATTCACTATTCTTTTTTACCGTCGCATTCGATGTAGCCGTTGTTTAAAGTCTTTCAAACGTGTTTTACTACGGTGAATTAAGATACTGCAGTCTAATTCAAGTATGTATTATACTCATGATATTAGACATTTTCACACTCATGCGTAGTGCATACACCGTACTGTTTTGGCGGGCCACAGG
The DNA here is from genome assembly GCA_026413305.1 of Hydrozoanthus tunicans. Lineage (NCBI taxonomy): Eukaryota > Metazoa > Cnidaria > Anthozoa > Zoantharia > Hydrozoanthidae > Hydrozoanthus > Hydrozoanthus tunicans. Next base: position 10,660 of record JAOBAT010122331.1, read on the forward strand.
TCTTACGAATATCACCGAACCCTGTCGCCCAGACAAAACAATGGGAAATAAACACTGCAAATCATTATGAACTACCGTACAAAAGCAAAAATAATTTTGTATCTCGAAAACCGTTATATTTTTAAAACATGTGGTCCACCAAAACATGTACAGTGGGATAAACCTACTGCGCATGCTTGAGTGTGGCGTAGGTAGGTAAAGGTGTAGTAACAAACCAAACGTGCCGTTGGGGGACTGAGGACGACCCTCCGTCTCAGTCCATCAGACTCGACGGTTTGTGCGCGGAGGAAGAGTTCATTATCAATTAATTGAGAACACGTGCTTTTTGCATGGAGGAGTTTGACAGTGTAATTTTTTTTGCAACAAAATGAATAACCACGGTACAACAATTCCGCCGGTATGCGTTGGATCACTGAACTGATCGAGTTAAATGTAAATAAAAAAGAATAGCCAATACAACGCAGAATTTAAGTTTTCTCATAGAATATTTCGGCTAGCCTCATTAAACGTGACGAAACCTACTAATCTTTAACCTTGTCTTTTTGATGAGGTCTTTTCATATTTTTCAAAATTGTGTGACGTCATGTTTTTTAGACCGTCATTTTCTCTCACTGTAATTTTGAAGTTAGTTTATTTCAACTTCTCATATTTCAAATTCCGTTCTAACTCTATATATTTATTTGTTTTTACATTTCCGCTTTTACATAAACCATTGTAATTCAAACCATATCTGAAGAAGCTAGTATGGCTAGCCGAAATATAGTATGAGCAATTTTTTGACTTTTTAACACCCGTAACTTTCTACCAAGTATTTTAATCCATAATCCGCCTTTCAGAATACATCCAATCCAATGCAAATCTTTGAGGGAGGAAGTACCAGTGACGATAAAGCGGAAAACAGAGAGCCGAAAGCAAAAGAGAGTAAAGCAGGTTAGTTCGCGCGTATATATCGAATTGAAAGTAACTTTGTTTAATCATACTTGGAATGATCAGCTATTTAATGGATTCTAGATAATTCTTTTATAGTTAACGACTTTAAAAGATTAATGAATTTTATCATTGTATTGTTGATTGAACGACTAGCTGATTGATTGATTGATTAACTAATTAATTAATTAATTGACTGTCTTCTTGCCTGATTGATTGAACTATAAGTTGGATTTATTAAATGGTTCATTGCAATTGGATTAAATGAATGATTGACTGATTTCCTTTTAAACCCGAGGAACCCCCTCCCCCTCCCCCGAGGGTTGTCAGGGTTTTCAAAATATCTTATAAGTAAATCAAAGATCTTTATTGTTTCTGTAGATTGGATTTTTGTATTAAGTCGGTTTGTTTTGGGTGCTGTCGGGATGTTCGCTTTCGTCATTAATACAACAGTTTTATATTTATTGATTATCTATTTATCGTTATTTATATGATATTAATATTTCTAGGTTCAAATATAGATGACATAGTGGCCACCCATAACAAGTACCGTGCCCTCCATGGCGTGCCCTCTGTCACGTGGTCAGATAAGATTGCAAACGAGGCTCAGCAGTTTGCCGAGGAACTTGCACGCAAAGGGAAGCTGGTACACGCCAGCAAAGAAGAACGGAAATTTCAAGGCGAAAATATCTGCAGAATGTCACACCACTATAAGCCCACGGATGCCATCTCCTATTGGTACGCGGAAGTCGCAAAGTACGACTTCTCTTCCCCAGGCTTCTCAACCGAAAACGGTCATTTTACCCAGCTGGTTTGGCGCAAGACCCGGGAGATTGGTATTGGATGCGCGCGCAGTGAAAATGGCGACGGGTTGACCTACGTGGTGGCGCGTTATTGGCCGCCTGGGAATGTTACCAGTGCTTTTGAAGAAAATGTTTTGCCACCACTTTCAAGTTAAAGTTACATGCGGCGTCGTTTTTGTGATATCCAGTAAGGTTTTTTTAAGAGCTGAGTCCATTATAAAGCTATACCAACTAGAGCCAATGTTCACTTTTCATGAAACAAGTTTGGGAGAATTTTAGTTTTCATCTTTAGTTGTTCATTTTCTCATTACTTAATGTCATAATTTGTGTGTTTTAGTTCTGAGAATTTAGATGTTGATAACTAACTGGGACTAAAAGGTGTTATGCCCGTTTTTCTAGATTATGATACACTTCATATGAATTAATAAATACGTATACTAACCAACTTGCAAGGTTAGACTCCGAGTTTCACAGGCTTTAGCAAGTGAATACCATTTATTACAAACAGTTCCGTCGCTGAAAATAATTAAAGGTTTTAACTAACTTCTGCCTATTGTTCTGATTAGTTTTGTGTAAATAGTTTTTCCGTTTGCGTATTTGTTGTTCTCAGGAAACGAATGAGAACAATACAATGCAATCTACTGAAGGCTTGGCTTAGTAGGGTGGAACATATGCCTCGGGGGGGAGGGGTGGGGGACAGTGTTCATCCTCGGGAGGGGGGGAGGGGGAGGAAGAGTGCTCACCCCAAGGGGTGTGTTCGTTTTGGCCTATTCCGGAACAGGAATACTTTGTCCTATTCGTGTGACTGGTTTTTCTGCAAAGTCGATGCGAATAGAACATATGTCAGCAGGAGCCCATAACTAGGAGCGTCCAACTGCATTGGGTAAGTGGCACGGCGTTTTGACAGACCAGTCTATTTTTA